>VALG01016850.1:7990-47422 GCA_009835305.1 Ipomoea purpurea
GTGATTGCATGAAAAAAAGTTAATTTTTAGATATGCAGTGAATACTAATATAGTTTTGCAGAGGTGATAAAAAAAAAATTTTAAATGCATTTTAGCAATAGTTGCTTATGAATGGGGAGACCTATCTAACATAAAAAAAATTATAATGACGACATTTTGCAATCAAATATAAATTATAGAGTGGATACAGGAAAGTTGCTCAATTAGACCGTCCTAATCATTAAAATTTAGAGAAGGAATTAATAAGTTTACTATGATTGAGATATTATCCATGTTGGGAATATGATTGATATTTTGCATCTGAATATAAAGAAATTTGATTATTAAGTCGTTTGTCGATTTGAGTTAAATCATATTTGTAGGGCAGTTTCATTTTGATCGAATAGAACAATGTGTTTTATAGTAGTGTGTTGTTTTATTCAGACCATACTTAAGATTTCAGTGGTCGTGGTTATGGTACAGGTGTTGTTTCTTTCGTCCATGCCTATCGAACATCATCGCACAGTTAGCATAAAAAAAACATTAAGTATGGTTAATAATCATTAAGCAAAATATCTGTTTTTGCGCTAACTAGATGGGGTTAGTTGTTGACTAGTTGATGGCACTGATTGGTCCTCGACTAGGGTGGTGGGCCTACCGGTGCACACTCCGATTTTTTGCAAATATGTTCACAAACACAAAAAAAAATAATAAGTGGAAGTTTAATTATATAATAAGATAAAATAACTATATATAATAACTGATGTAAATTGAACGAGGTAATTAGACGTGGTTATATTTTGTTGGTGAGAAAGATTTTGTTGGTTCAAGATCCATGTTGATACATATATCGTTACGTGTTGTTGAGGGTAACCAATAATAATTAAATCCCTAAATTGTGTATATAACGGAGAAATAAAAAAGTGTGCTTCGATGCATAGATTATAACAACTATTTATAGGTTTGATGGTTTTACTAGTTAATGTTAAACTCGTTAAAATTTTTATCAAATTGATATATAAACGCATATTTAGAACATCATAGTCTGAATCGGCGACACTACCATATGCATAGTCTATACCTAGCACTTACACCATAAAAAATAGAGTAAAATAAAAGTAATATATTGGGGTTGTTTTTGGATAACGGGTAATTCCTGAACAATATATTGTTTTGTTTCTGAACACAGTTCAATACGGCGAAGGTATGCTTTCTGGTTTATAACTCTAAGGTATGTGGTATTTGACCAACTTAAGTGATGTAAAGTGAGGAATAAAACTGAATTAGTGTTGTTCTTGTGGATCTAATTATTTGGTGACACCAACGCATGTTATATGTACAGACAGACAATTGTTATGTAAACTCTAAAGATTTGGCAAGTTGTTATAAGAAACAGTTTTTCACTGCATAATGATTTTAACACATCACAGCATATCAATCCCTTCTAAATAACAAAAAAAAAAAAAACAAAAAACAAAAAAACAAAACAAAACAAGATGTCTTAGTTGTGTTGTCAAAATGAATTCTCATTCAATTTGCACCAAAATTTATTTTCACAAATAATATGTTAAATAAACACCATTTTTTTAATCTTTCTCAAAGTATTAAACAGTACCAAACCCAATACCATGCATAACTCCACAAAACTATTTCCTGCTTTTTCTTAATTACAATATTGTCAAAAGTAAAAGATGGCAATTTCTGCTCCAACTGTGGCCTAAGACAAATTTGAGAATAAGGTAAAAAAGAAGTCAGAAAACTAACCACTCTGAAACTGAAGCCTATAGAATAAGAATAGTGAAGGAAGAGATAAATAAATATATGCAAGAAGCATCATGGACGTGTTCATTTGTTCAGTAATAAAGAAGAAGCATCCATATCGATTTTCATTAAAGGTTTATGTTTTATGTACAAGAATTGCAGTTGAGGTTGAAAATTGTTGTGACGCAACTTCCAGTCATATCTCAATCAAGCAATCCCATAGGAAAAATGCCTTCAGGCCATGGAGAGAATTTATGAATTATGTATTTTTCTTCATTCGAATGAGAAAGGCCTAGGTATTATTGTTGTGTTTACACTAACCAATAAGACGTAAGCTATATTGCTTTTTTGTAATTTTATCATAGTTTGTTGTGCTAAGAATGGTGAAATTGATTCTGAGAATGGCAGCCTTGGGTTTGATTGTTTGGAATAAAAAAAACCCGCCTGCCCTCCCCCCCTCCCCCCTTCGCGCCCCCGATAGTCCTTACTAGGAGAGCTCTGGACAGAGCCAGAAGAACGTTCTGGCCGCTATTCACAATCCTTGTCATATTGTTTTTCTAGCAGCTCCCGTATTTTTGAAACAGCAATCTATCATCACTGATTCCAGCTAGTGTGTACATAGTAAAATAACCTAATACAAGGCCCCCCTGAATCACATATCCGGCCCCGAAAAAAAAAAAAATAAATAAAAAAAAAATAAAAATAGAACCGACCCGTAACACTGGAAGAACAACAATCTCCCCCACCGTACCACCTTTCTCGGATCTTTAATTCTACAAGCAGTGCTAAATCGCACTCTCAGTTCGCGTCTTAAAATGCAACTCCTAGTAACGACATGCATCACAAAACTACACGCCCAAATACCGCGACATTCTCTGGCTGACAAACACAGGTGTTGAACAATACCTGGAACTCGGCTCCGGAGTGACGGCAGCTCTCATGTATTTGGGTTGAGTGGTGTTTGTTTGGTTACGTGGTTTGGGGGTTGGTTGGTGTGTTTTTTGGTGGTGTTTTGGTGAGTTTTTGTTTTTTCTTTTGTTTTTGTTTTTGTTTTGTTATTAGTACGCTTGGTTAATTTTCCGGTTAGTCTGAAGGATGCGTCAGTCCATTGCCAACGTATTTGCTTTTTGTGGAAGAACCGTGGACCACTTCTGAGTTGGAAAATAAAATAAAAGAAAAGAATGGAGAGAAAGAGAGTAGAGACGAATAATAAACGATAGCAGTTCTGCCTGATGTCTACGTAAAAAGATTGAGATGCGAATATAGAATTGGGAGAGGTTAGACCATCTATTTATATTATTTTGTAAATATTCACGCAACACTGACCATTGCGCTGGTTGAGGTTGCGATAGATTTCAAACGCACAAGCCAAAAATTCTGCAATTGGACTGGTTGATTTTAGTATTTAGTGGATAGTGTGGAGTTTTATCGATTCTTATTACATTATTCATCAATTTATAATATACATTTAGTAATAATCCCCTACAGCGTGTAGCATCACACCTTTAATGTCCGCTACATTGTTGTCAAGATTAAGTAGTGGCCCTTGTCTCATTCCATGCTCATCCGTGGCCAAGGTCGTGTGTTGTTTCTTAGAGGGCTGGGGGTGTATTGGTAGTTACCACTCTTGCGCGAAATGAGAATGTTGGCTCAAATGGAATCAAGCCTTTTCAGAAACAGCCTTTACCTTTTTGGCAAGGAGGTAGAGCGCCACCGGAGGGGAGGAGTTTACAATATCTGATTTTGGATGTATGTAGTGGTGCTTTATTGGTTATTTTGTTATTTTTGGTTTGTTTAGATGGTGGTGTTTTTTGTTTTTTTTAGGTTTTTGGTTTTGTTTTATTTGGTTTGTTTTGGGTTTGGTATTTTTTTATAGTGTGGTCTGGTGTTTATTTGTTTGTGATGTTTGAGTGTTGTTGGGTTATATGAGGGGGATATGGTTTTGGTTGTTTCTATATTATAATAGTCGTTTCTTTAGGTTTTGTTGTTTTTAGTTCTGGTTTTGTGTGGAGTTGGTTTTGTTGGGTTGTTATGGTGATGTGGTTTTAAGTAGTGTTTTTGGTATAATAATTGATTATGCTTGTTTTTTTTTGTAATTCCACAGTTCTTTTTCAAATGAACTGGGCATTCACACAAGATGTGAACGATATTATGTATTGTTGATGCATCCTGGTATGTTATTCATAAATTTCTTCTGATAGGTTGTTAATGTGTTTGACGTTAGAAAAAAGTTTTATATTCGTGAGAAGTTCACGAAGTGTCTAATACCTTAGGTATAGTCAGTAATTATAGGAGGAGTGGTCGGTTCGAGCCGCTGAGTACTATGATTGGATCTTTTGTGCTGTTCATTTATGAGAAAAGTAGTTTATGAACATATATAACATGGTGTAAGTAAGTCAGGTAGGTCATTAAAAAAAAAACAGTAGTATTATGACTAGTTTTAGGCCCAGGCTACCCTTGTAAGTGTGGAACCGTTGGTTTATGGTTAAAATTCTTAAAGATTGTATGGTTTAAGTGAATGGTATGATTTAGATTTTTTGTGAATACTCTCTATAAGTTAGGTGTGTTTTGTTCGTTATTATATGGGTAAATAGACTATGGTAACGAGTGGGTTGGTTTTCGTAGGTTGGCCTTGAGTGTTGGATAAATTTACGGGAAATTAAATAGGCGGTTTTGTGATATGGGGGGGGTGATTTGGTGAGGCATTGGGAGCATTTATTGAAGAAGGGGAAACTCAGGACGTCTCCTGGCACCCTCGTGTATGGTAGCGAGAATGCATATGGGGTTTGGTGACACTTAGACCTGTAGAATTGCCAATTTTTATAGTCATTTGGTTATATTTGTGTGTTATCTATAATCTACTGGTCTGTGGATGGTTGTTTCTATGTCAGCGAGTGTTATGTAGATTTTTTAGCTAGGGGGGGTGTGTGGTTGTTTGTTTTTTTTGTGTACGACCTGTAATTTATTACTGTGAACCTGTTGTTTGCTTGAGTCCGTATATATCTTCAGTGAGGACGCTTATATTTTTTTTTTTTTTCAGTTATAGCAGCGGTCTGTTGTGTTATTGTTGTTGGTTGTTATTCTTGTGTTTTCGCGTTGACATAGTATGGTTGGAGTATTATGATGATTGAGTTATATGATTTGTTGTGATTATTTGGAGAGTTAAGTTTGGGCATTGTTTTAGCATTATTTTTTTTTGTATGTAGAGTTTTTTTGTTGGCATATGTTTTTCGTTTAAGTGTGGTTTCTCCGTGGTTAATGGTTTTTTGTTTGATTCTTCTTTGTGCAAGTTTTGGATATAGAACTGTTAATTATCCATTTTCACAGCATTTGAGAAAGACATACAGTGATGTTTATATACTTTAAAATTTGAAATTATTATAAAGTTTAAGTTTTATTTATGGCATTTTTGGCCAGGGAGAGATTGATTGACGCTATGATCGTCTTCATACTCGCGCAAGGTGATGGCATATTGGTTGAAAAATTGGTACCTCATTTGAAGAGGCAAATAGGTGGCTCTTGGGTGTTTTGGCTACATGTTTTTTTATCGTTGATAATCACTTTTCGGAGTAGTTTGTGTTTTCTGATGTGGATTTGGGTTTTGTTATTGCTTTTGATGTTTTGGACTGGTGAAATATTCCCCCATTCCTTGCCCCTTCCACTTCTATGGTTGTTTCATTTTGGATGGTCTTTGATTGTCATGTTTGTGTAGAAATAATATGGGTGTCTGTATTTTTATTTAATTGTAATAGAAAATAATATATAATTTGCATTGTAGCATTTCATCTAATATCATGCTATCATTTAAAGACTTGGGAATGTATCTAGTTTTCATAGTGTGAGGGTTCTATTCAAAGAAGAGCGAGTTTTTGAAGTAATGCATAGCTTGGAAGTTGATGGATAGACCTTCATGTTACGATTGTTTGATCGGGTTATTTTCTGTTGGGGGGGGTTTGGTATATTTAAAAGAAAATATAATTAAAATTTTGGAAATTGAAGGTTGTTATCAAGTAAGTGGGGTTTTTTGTTCCATTAGTTTTCTTTGTATTGGGGAGTGTGTTTCTTGTGTGAAATTAATTGAGAATTTGATTTGGATCTACTTTTTTTCACTGAGCATTCACTGTGTTTTCATCCAATTATCTGATTGAGTGGTGACTCGAATATGAGGAAGAGGTGGCGTAAGGGATAATATTGTATATTTTATTCCCTCGACTATAATTGGTGTGAGTTTCTAGGGTGGATTCTAAGTGTCACTGAGCCTTTGGTGAAAAAAAAATTATCAGTTTTTTGGGTTAGTATAAATGGATTTGCCCCTCCTCAAGTTTCCAAAACCATTACATATAGTGGTTGCCCCGTTCCCCGTAATATTGGTAGGTGGGAAAGGTAGAAAGATTTGTTGGTGCTGGAGTTATGAGATGTCAGAGGAATCCTAATTCGATATATAAGAAATAATTTGAGAAATTAGAACGGTGGTCTGTTCGAACAAGAATATGATCGACAAGTTTAATTATGGCTGACAGATTTTCTGACTATAACTCTTATAATTATCTATGTTGGTGTGGAGGGGTGGGCAAATTAGTTATTCACATTTTTTTGTCTAGAAATTGAGAGGTCAATATCTAGTTTTTACTACCCCCTGATACGTAATAATCAGTGGTGGTAACATTTTGTATATTTTGGCATATTTTGCCTACGAATTATAGAACCTCCTTGTTCCGTTTACCAATTCTTCATCCTTCATCAACAACAAATAGTAGCAATCATGCAATATGGTTCTTTAGGGGAAAATGTTCAATAAGACCTTCGAACTTTAAACCCCTGAAAAGTTAATTAGTCCACCTTAATTTTTGTAAATGTGTAATTACCACTCATCAACAAGTCATTTTTGATGCAATGAAGCTCACAAACGAAAATGGCCTGCTATGGGCAAAAAAAAAGTGACGACGAACGATCGCTGATCACGAAATGAGGAGACCAAGGGTCGCCTCTCCATACGAGAGGGACACAGTGGTCCCTTCATCGACCCAGTGGCCTCCATGGCCGGCGGCAGAGGCCATTTGCGCCCCAGGATGACCAATAAAATATTGAAAACATAAAATTAAGAAAGAAGAAATAACACTTTTCCTTGAAGTTACATACTTATAAACATTTTTTCTTAATTATTTATTGTATCTATATTTATCCCCTCTAAGTTATGTTAAAAGTGACGATTTTTCTCATTTTTATATTAGATGGACATTTTTACCTTTAAAAATAAGTATTCTTTATTTTTCTTTCCAACAAATTATTGCTTATATGTATGGATGACCACAGTTCAGTTCGAACCTAACCATAGATTGTAGCAACCGAACCAAAACAGTAGGGACAGTTTTGATTACGATAAAGAAACCAGAAAAATAAATAAAATAAAATACTTGCTTAAATTAGACTATTTAAAAAATAAGAAATAGAATTTACAAAAATAAATAAATAAATTTTGAACTGGCGGTTTTAATCAAAATTGGAACCTTCCTAAAAGGAACCAAAACGTGGTCATATCTACTTATATGTGGAATTAGAATAAATGTTAACCTTTCAATTTCGATTTTAAACAGCTGATTCAAAATTTATTTATTTATTTATTTTTGTAAATTCTATTTCTTATTTTTAAAATAGTCTAGATTCAACAATTATTTTATTTTATTTTATTTTGATTCTAAATCGTAACCAAATCCGTCCATACCTATTTTGGTTCGATTGTTACAATTTCCGATTTAGGTTCGAATCGAACCGTATTCATTCCTACATATAAAAATAAGTTGTTTGAGAAAAAATAAATGAATACTTATATTTTAAAAGGTAAAAATGTATATCTAACAATAAAGGGAGAAAAACGTCACTTTTTAAATAACTGAGGGGACAAATGGATACATGAATAACTCAGGGAACAAGTGGTATAGCATAGAGGAAATTTCAATTTTGGTCTTATGACTATAAGGGTCTTGTTAATTTCAGTCCTTGACTTTTAAAAGTGTCAATTTAGTACCTTAACTATGCAATTTTTGTCAATTTTAGTCTCCTCAGGGCCAAATTGCCAATCAAATTCCGCGAAAATTTTTAATTGTGTAAATAATGAGGGTATTTTGATCATTTCCATCTTTTTTCTTCTTCCAGGCGAAATACATCCCTTCCTCCTTTCCGTTTTCCGGCGAATTGCAATGAATCTAAGATGATGTGGAAGGAGCTTTATTAAAGATTGGGTTACATGGAGAATAAAATGCCAAGAAACGGGAGGAAAGGGATGGGACTCTCTTTCTAATACAACCAATTCCCGCCGGGTATAATTAGATAGATAAAAGAACGGATGTGAATAAAGTATGCGATACTAATATCCTCATTGCTGTTTTAATTATTTAACGGAAATATTTCTCCTAGACGAATTGCAAAACCGGAGATCAAATATTATTAAATTGTTATGTTATTATGATACTCGGCAGACTCGTACCAATAGCATGATAGCTCTAAATATATTCATGCATAAATATTAAAGTCAATGACGAAGTACTTTAAATTAGAATTCGCAGCCATCATTTATATGAAAGTCATAGAACTCTATTATCGGTAATTTAAACAAGACTTCTTACAGTTTATTGTTATGAATCACAATATTTTTTGTCAATATATCTCTTTCTATATTATACAATCATTACATATACTCATGGAGAGTGATATAAGGTAATTTTTTCCTTCATCCTGTGTGTGATTCAGAGGTTCAAACTGCTGACCTTACCGTGTTAACACTAACACCATGGGACTTCAAGATGATATCGGAGGGTGGGACGCGTTTATTCATTACCAAACAGGTTCTACACAGTTTTCTCCCACCTCGAGAAAATGTATATTAGAAGAATATTCTCAGCATATTCCTCACACCAAATTTTTATTATCTCAACCTTTTCACCAAAACACCCTATTCTCAGACCTGATCACACTCGTATATAGATACATATGGCTAATATAATAGATATTCTTCGAGCACTTATTCAGTACGAGGGGAGATTAGGACAATTATCTTCAAACCACTAAAAGTAAATGCGTTTTCAGAGTCCATTTAATTAGTTTAATATAAGAATATAATTGTGATGTATAATAGGATGACCCGTTTATATTATAAATTTGACTAAACTGGTTCTATAGAAAACGACGTCGTTGAATTATAATATGAATATTAACGAAAATATTTGTACTGAGTTATTAATTGAAATATTAATTTGATTACCACCAATTTATATATGTAAGCCTATTATATAAGTCTACAGAGTATACTTTATAATTTATTGTAAAAACTTACAAATTATATCATTTTTTTTTCGTACTGATGCTACTATCATATTCATTTCAAAGCCGTATTGAGCAATATCAGATATGTATATGACTTTCTTGTAGATATCCTTTCAGTTTGTTTCTAACGCAGCATTTTTATGTAAATTGCCAAGTGCTTCTTTGAATAATTAATCACATGCTAAATCTTATGATAATTACATATATACAATATTGATCTATGTCTCAAATTCAAACACTCTAATCTGGAGTCCGGTCTACTCATATTCAGTTCTCCTCGCTTCATACTTGGCTTAGTCATACAGTGTGAGATCTAGAAAATATTTCAGCTTGCTTTGCTGGGTCATCATTTGTATTTCTATCATTCTTCTTAAATAGATATGATATGCAATATAAAAGGAGGATAGTATAGGAATACTAAATTAAAACATGAGAATCGCATTGAAATTTCATAAAATATAAAAAAAAATAGATAAAAAGTTAGAGTGAATGATAAAATACAAATCACAGTCACAACACAATTTAATAATCTCGCATAACTCGATATCGATATCGAAATATATGACATAATGATTTGAATATGCATTCAATAAGTATCAGTTACAAATGACATAATGGAAAAGAACATACACATACAAAATAAAACAGATATAAATTAAAAAGATATGAAATACAACCATATATATTATATATATATCATATAACAACATAAAATTGAATATATATCAATCAATACACAATACAACCTAAACTATACAATAAAATACTATATATTATTATTAGTATATTGCTTTTATAGGCCAATCGAGGAAACTAACATAGTCTAATCTTAACATATAGAAATACGACTCATATGATTGTACTAGATCGATAGTTATTACAGAACGACATCAAGTATTTTGATACAAGTAGCTCACTGGTAGTCGCAGTATACGAGATACAGCCGTAAATTACATACTAATGTGGATATCTTGGGCCTCCTTCTCGGTTAGATCACCATAGCTCATTTTCCTTCTGACCAACATCATATAATAGGATAAGTAGGTCTATACCGCTGCTTTGCAAGATGTGAAACCGTCGTTCTACCATTCACTGACTACATAGGTCAAGAATTTGATACTTTTGTGAGACATGCTAATTAAAATATACAGATACATAGAACTTTGAAAAAGAAACATGCTAAATAAAGTGGGAACCCTGTCACAGATCTATGCAGTTCAGTTAACCGCTTATGTCCTGAAGATCTGAAATTTTGGACACAACAGGCATACAGGAGACAATTTTACTTCTTTTAACAGAGGTTACAGTTTTCATACGGTTAACTGACCTAAATATTGATGCTCTAGCCACAATTTGAGCTACCCGGCAGGGCAAACAATGAATTCATATTTTGAAGTACTCTAAGCCATTGTGACTTTATTTGTGATATTAATATATCATAATAAACAATTAGAACCAAGAGCAAAGAATCGAAACTCAAATTGAACAAAAAAGGAGAGATAAAGAGAATAGTGTCTTTTTTTATAATTATATAAGAGCAATCATATGCCTGCTCACATTTCAATATCATACAAAGCAACAAACAGATACTATTGCATTGCTTTAGCATCAACGCATATACCCCAAAGCGCCAACACTCTACCATAAGTGAATCATTAGAATAAACATAAAGGCAAATTCATGATACGGCAATGTAAAGAAAAAGTAACTTTAAACGGGCTTTGAATGGCACAACAAAGATCATGCCTTCAACACTATAGGAGCAGGTAATCTTTACCATAAGAATCATCAAGACTATACCCAAACATATGCAATGCCAAAAATCGACCAAATCATAATGGCTATAGCTTCAACAATACTACAGTTGTTCTCTTAACTCCGCCTAGCTATTGTCAACCCAGGCAGTCGTACATTTTGCTCTTCTATGCTGTGACACAATGCCTGTGCATGGAGAGCAACAGCTTTTCCACTCATGCCAGGACACTTGGCACATAAGCTTGACCTGGAATATAACCAGTTGTAAGCTCCCTCTCAATCTGCTCCTACTACTGTACCTATAAGCATAACCCCTCTTTGAGCTGGCAACCATTCTTCTCTGGCATGCAGCCTCTCGTCGTTTAGATACTTCACGCTTCACTCAGATTTTGGCAGATGTACCCTCAATGTGCACGGCCAGCATTCATCCAGATACTCTCTTTCACAGCATTTTCCTTACTGGCCTGTTCTACCAATCACTCACATTTGCATGTAATCATCTGCTTGCACTCAGATTGGTTCACTTGGTTCACAAATAAATCTCGCAGCATATCTTCTTTGTTGCTATACTCTCGCGCTACTCCACCCTCCTTCTTTCAAAGATCAACCCTGCCAGCCATAAATCTTCAAAACTTCGAAGGCCGCACATTTTCTATAGTTCCTAACTAACAAGGGGGGTAGGCGTTGTTATTACCAACAGCTGAATGTGATGCAACGCTGTGGTAGTCTTGAGTGAGTACGCAAAGCCATTTTACTCGACGGCATAATCGGCTGTGCATTTCCGATCGTTCTAAGTCAATATTGCTAACGGATTCATGATACTTTTGGTAGACGCCTAGACAGCGGCAAATACCGTTTCCTATATCTACTGGGCTCCAGGCGTAGATATAACCATTTCGGTGTAGACTTTCTTACACAGAATCATGTTAGACGGGCCCCCTTGAACAAAAATTGGATGGATGCATAATCTTCCTGATGACAACAACAGTAACGGCGAATTCGGATTCTATGGTGGTACGTGGCCATATTGTATATCCATTTATTGAATCTTCACTACAGTAGAATGGGATCCTCATTTGTGGCTGTATATGCATTGTTATGCGCATATAACTGTGCATAACTCGGTTGCTTAGGCGTGCGGGCTTCTGTTCTGCGCAGCGAGTCGGAAAGCTGGGATCCTTGGTGTATTTCCGATTTTCCGCCAGATCCACGTGGGCTGCATAGGCTTTACTGCTTCCCTTGTAGGCCCTTGTTCCCCACGAACCAGTGACTATGTAACGACGTGTCGTCAGGGGTGCAGATGTTGAGCGGTACGGCGGCGAATTGGGTGGTGGCGCGCCCTGGAGGAAGAGGACGCGCGTAATCCTCGGGGACACCGAGGAGAGCCCGCAGATCTGCCTCGGCTTTCTGGATGATGGAGACGAACTCCTTCCCGCGGTGGCTCATCTCCATGACTGACATGCCGGAGGCCGCGCCCAGTTCACGAGCTCAGACTGGGCCCTTCTCGAGGACGTTGACGGGAAGAGTGGCGGGACCGGCGGCGAAAGTTGAAGACGCGATCTGAGGAGACGGCAGACGGCGGCCGGAGTTTGGACTGGCGTGGCGGCGGCATTGGCTGCTGAGTTGCAGGTGATGGAAATGGATTTGGCGGTGGCAGCCTTGGTGGTGGAGGGAGGGAAACGGTGTGGGGGAAGGTGGCGATATGGGTAACGGAATTCAGGTGGTGGTGGTGATAAGGTGGCTGTTTTCAGGGTAGCGGCGGACATGGCGGCCATGTTTACGCTTCTACTTCTACAAAGTTATGAGAATGTGATAATTCTTTAATGGAGACCAATATTGCAACTTGCAAGAGGTTTTGTGAACTCTAATAATTCATTATACGCTAATTTATGCCAACTTGCAACTTTAAGATACATGCTTTTTTTAAATATATAAATTATTATTATTAATAAATATAATAATAATACTCACTTCATACATTTTATATGTTAATGATATTTGATTGAATTTATTTACAAGTCAATTTTTTCATAATATTAATTTTAAAATTAATATATAAAATTTATATATTTAAAATTAAAAGTACTTTTAAATACAAAAAAATTAAATTTAAAAATTACTAGTATTTTCACCCTGCCTTGCACGAAATAAATTTGTTATAATATTTTAAAAATATTTAGATCAATATACAATCATATAAATTATAAGACCGAATATTATATAATTTTCAAAACCTTGTTCTCATGAGATTATTTGGAGAAACAAAGTAATTTTTAAAACTATAATATTATATTTTTTACCTTTTCGTGATAATGTGATATACTGATATAATAATTGTCCGATACGATTTGTCTTAGTTGTACGCTCGGATTTGTTATTAAAATCTACAAATCTAGAGTTTTTTTTCTAAAATATTGAAAGTTTTAGTTTGCATGTCCCTTAATTTGCTCCATATTAGGAAATCGGGAATTTAACAAAGCAAAGTCCTTTCTAATGAGCTTGAGAGAAGTTATAGATCCAAACAATACTCCCAGGAAAGATTTGAATCTTGTTAATCCGGATGATACCACCCGCCGGAATGCCAACAGACACCATCGAAATGCCAAAACAAAAACCCTTGGAAAAAAAACATTGAGACACTAGATGTCATGAGATACCTGAAAGTTTAGTTGAAGTTTGAAGGATATTGATCTGATTCTATGCTAAAATTTAAGTAGATCCAACAATGGCTAATGATACCACCCGTCGAAATGGTAGCATGAACAACTAAATCTAAAAGTTGTTATTGTTAACAAAGTCAAGTCCTTTCTAATGAGCTTGAGAGAAGTTACAAATCCAAACAATAATCCCAGGAAAGATCCTAATCTTGTTAACCCAACTACATAGTAGTCTTCCCGATCAGGTGCTCGGAACGAGCACCACCACATAACTACGTAACTGGGAACTTGATTATGCTCGGTCGGTAATGGTCGGAAGGCTAGTCAAAGGTGGGATGTATAAGCCCTACAACTAAATCTAAGAATATAGTTAAAATCTCAACAAACTAAATTTTATATCATAAAAAACTCTAATAGTAACTTTTAACAGCATCTCAAGCTAAAGCATATGGATGCAAAAAGCTTGTAAATAATAACATATAATATGTAGTCAACTCATCCTCAACCAGCCGCCAACAAAATCTACTGGCCAACAATGTCATCCTAGAAATTAGGGATGCTGGAGTAGAGCTTTAATAGCAAAACAGTGCTTGCATGGAAATTCAAGAGAAATGGATAAATTCTGCTGTTTCTTTGATTATTAAAAGAAGAAGAAGAAAATATGCAGAAATACAATAAAGAGATCTGTGTTCCAAATAACAAATGAAAATGATCATGGTTGTTTTGCAATTGCAAACAACACAACCCCCTCTTTCTTCTAACAATAAAAATCAGATGATCAAATCCCTCCCTCCCCCCGGGGCAACAGATAGTTGCTAACAAATTATTCTTGTAAATAGCATGCATTACCCCAAGAAAGCGTATCAACCCACCCATTATCCCAATTATAGAAAGTCATGTATAGTTAGAGTGCACTGTACATTGCCCTCCCTGGACTCCCTCTGTCTGTTCGTTAGTTGGGTCTGTACAAGAAGAAAACTGGCTGCTTACATTCGCAGCATACCATATTTTGATGTGTTTACTTCCTATGTACTCCTGTAGTTTCCCCGTTGCCGGCTTCTGGTGGAACCCCACCATCTTCCTCGAGCTTTCTCTGAACAAAAAACCTTAAAGGATCAGAAAATTGATCTGCAGAAAGCAAGTGAAAGGAGGATGGATAGATATATTATTGTTCTTACAGAAGTTGGTGTTCTGTGTAGCCAGTGTGCCACTCCGCAGGTCTTGCTCCATTGGCTGACGCCGTAGAGGGTGCACTGGGCGGAGTAGATGGCGGCCGCCGCCAGAAAGGACGGCGGGAACTTGAGCATCTCGTACTCCACCAGGCAAAGCTCGATCAAGAAGAAGGACATGAGCTCCAGCTTCCTGTCCGATTGAGCCGCCTTGAGGAACCTCTTCATGAACACATATGGAGTTGGGACTGACATGTTGAACTGCAACGTGTTCAGCATCAAACTCTCCTGCAACCAAAATCAAATCACCATTATTATTAATGACAATAATTCAAGAAAAAACTGGGGTTGTTGAGAATTTTGCATGCATTTTGTGGCAATTTCAAGAAAACTGAAACGGGTGCTTATTACCATTTCTAGCACTTCTTTTCTTGTGTAAGCCTTGTCTGAAATGAAAACCAAATCATCCACGACAGGAACAGAAACCTCCTCGTACTTGCATGCCAACAACATGGCAACCAGTCCAACAAGCTGCAACTTCTTCCTCACAACAGACTGCTTCTCTAGAAACCTATCGATTAGGTTAACTGTCAGAAATAATGTCTCTTCCCTTAGTTCAAACTTGTGGTGCACCTGTTTCATCATTACCCCTAACACATAATTAATGCCCAAATTCCACTATTTATTAAAATTTAAAAAAAAAAAAAAAAAGAATCCCAAAATCCCATTTTTCTTTTACCTCAATCAACCAGTCAATCAGAATAGCCCTCATCCTCTCATTGATGTCAAACTGCTGAGCCATATAGTCTGGTGAAACACAGCTACAGTGCTGCATTAGAAAAACCCAAATTATTAGCTATATCCAATTATATATTATATTTAATTTATGATTAAATAAATTTAAAAAATGACAGCTCACTTCTGGTAAAACAGAACATGTTTTACTGCTAAACAGTGTTTCACTTGACCCAAAAAACCAGGAAAACATTGACCTAAAGGAAAGTCTTCTTGTAAGAATTTCTTACCTCAGATCTAACCCATTCATAAAAGACCATTTTGTACTGCTTAGATTTTTTGAATTCAAAAAAGCATCTTTTTAAAGTATTCTTTACCTAATAATAAGATCTCAAATGTCACTAACTTTGAAATCCAATATACCCACAAAAGACTAATCTTTAAATTAGACTTCTTTTTAAACAACAAATGATTTGAAAAAAAAGAAAATTTTGAAACTGTATCTGTTGAACTGTCACTGTTGCTTGATTGATCCATTATAACATTAAAAAAACAAAACATTCTTTGTATAATGTTAATTTGGGTACCTCAACTTTTTTGTAGTAGGCATAGATATCACCCACATAGTCCACAACTGCAAGTGGGTTCTTCTCATCACCACTGTCAATGTCTACTATAGTTTCCTCAAATATATCCTCCATTTCAACCTCCTGCAAAAACAAAATATGGAATTTTTCAGTTTGTTCTCATATAAAGGCTTCAAATATTGTATTATTTAGGAACAGCTTTAAGATTATTACCATGTGGGATTTTTCATGTTCTGCCTGCTCCAAAGCCATGGGGACAGCCTGGTCTTTACCCACTTCATGAAGGGGAACATCCTCCCATACTGTGAATTCATCTTCAGCTGCAATCTTTGGTTTCTTGGTTTCCTGTTCAACATCATTGAGAGCCATTTCCAGTTAGATAATTTTTTATTTTCAAAAACTTTAAAAAAAAATAAAAAATTAAATGGGAATTCACAGTACAATACCTCATGATAGTGTTGCTGTGAGGTAGCAATTTGGGCAGCAAATTTCCTTTATTTTAAAATGGAATTTGAATAATCAGGCTTAATGAACCATGGATTAAAAAAAAAATTAGAAGAAATCTTCAGAATTTCTTAGCTGACCTTGTGATGGGCCTATGAGATGGTACAGGAGGATTGTTATTGCAGACCCCATTAGTAGTTCTGGACACAAGAAAAGTGTTTTCAAGATATCAGTTTTGTACAGAAATAAGAGAAAAACAAAATTCTTTAGATTTGAGATTAAGAATTACTCTGATAATCCTCTTTTGGTAACAACAAATGGGCATGGATGGGCTCCTAAATTCTGGTTTATCACTCCCAGTGCTCTCCTGTTGTGCCTGATCTCCATCCCAAACTTCCTTCCACCCATTTCTCCCCCACCTTCATTTGCCCATACAGAAAAAAATTAAATTCAGAAAGATATACAACCAACCAACAATAACAAGGAATACACATTTCAAAATCTGATCTTTTAGCCACAGACTTCAGGTTTAAATTCAGAAGAGGCAAAAAGAAAAGATTGAATTTTGAATTGTCAAGACCCCTTTAAGAAGACTTCATTTTTTATGAATTTGAATCTCAAAAAGAAAAGCAAGAAAAAAGATTCAATCTTTTTGCCACTACCCCACATCTTCTCAACCGGCAATTACCTTGAGCATTAGTTGGTTTCATCAAAGCAACATTGTTCTCGTCAGATGCAATCATGTTTTCTTGATCCATCCTGATTTCAGAACTCATCCACAAAGAACAACCAACCCAAGAACAAAGCTCTCTCTCTCCCCTCCTTCTCTCCAAAGGCCCCCAGATCCAAATCTTAGAGAGAGCTCTAGTTAAAGGACCCGAGAAGATAGAGAAGAGAAGACTGTGTTTGCCAAAAACCCCAAAGGGGAAAGAGGAAAGAGAGAGAGAGGGAGAGATTGAGGGCGTTGTCTGCTGGATAGGCATACAATCAGAGGGGGTAGAGCGAGGGTCTTTATTCAAATCAAACGGCTTAGTTATGGAAATGTGGCCGTTGGATGCGATCTCGTAAAAGAAGAACTGCGGTTCGGGCCGCAACGGTCACTTAATTCTGCCATGTGCTGTGTCTAGGAGACGTTACATTCAAATTATGGATGACAGCATATTTTATTTCCTTTTAGCGACTTCCTAATCCGGATTAAGGTTTTTACTAAATACCCGTGTCATTTAATACCATCCTTTAATTAATTCTTAACAATATCAGAATTAATAGTAATGGTGATTTGCTTTTATTAGATTCATTCATGGAGTGATGAAATATATGGAGCTTGCCACTATATGGTTAGTGCTGGGCCTTGTTTGGTAGGTTCTTATTGCATTTGGGTCTCCAATGATCAATTTCAGTGTTGAAAGATTTGATTACTTTTTTTGGTTGGATTTGGCTTAGACAATTTTTTTGATTTCAGAGTCAAATGGGAATTTTATGCAGTATTTTAGGTTTGGTTTTTTAAGGGGTTTGATGATGAACACAAGTTAAAGGCTGAGTTTGCATAAAACTTATTATATATATTGTGAGTGTTTATGAATTGTGTTTAATGCTTTTACTTTATTAGTACAATAATACACGTCTTAATAATTTTCAGTTCATACTTATAACGAATTGTTTATAACGAATTGTTTTAATAAATGTCTTAAAACCATCAAATATCAAACATGGAGCTTAAGTAAATGAGCTTTCTTTTCGAAAAAATATTTTAGGATAATTTGGATTTGATTTTCACAAGTGACGATTCTCCCTGGACTAACTCCGTTCCTCTCGGAGTGAACTCGTGATTTACATTAAAATATATATATATATATATATATATATATATATATATATATATATATATATATATATATATATATATTTTGTACTCCATTCGAAAAATATTTGTCAATTTTGACTGAACACACGGATTTAAAAGAAATATTTAATGTATTGATTTAGCAATGTATTTATGTTTTTCCCAATAATAAATGCATTGCCTTATAATAAAGTAGAGTGTTTTTAAAGAGTATATTTAGAATAATGAGGTAATCAATGTTATTATATTTATATGGGAGCCATTATTAACAATAATTATTGCGTGGACCGTGGTCTGCATAGCTGTGCGGACCACGGTCTAAAAACGACGTCATTTCGCATAAATTTTTTTTATGTGATCCATTGCACATACATTTTTATAACTTATAATGTACCTTATTTTAACTCATAAAGTACATTATCTTACTCCAGAAGTTCTATTATTCTAACACATAATGCACATACATTCTTTTAACACATAAAGTACATTATTCTAACACATAATGTACATTATTTTTAACATATAAAGTACATTATTCTAACACATAATGTACATTATTTTTAACATATAAAGTACATTATTCTAACTCATAATGTACATTATTCTAACTCATAAAATTCAACGACGTCGTTTTGAACCGTGGTCTATGTGGACCACAGTTCACACAATAATTTGCCGATAATTATGGGACATTTCAATTTAAAAATAATTTTTTTTTAGATAAGGAGTAATTGCTTTTTTTTTTTCTTTGAAGAGAAGAACAAATATAAATTTTTAGAGTTAAACCTTTACAACCATTATTTATGAAAGAAGATCTACATTTAATAGTTAAACATTTACAATTATACATAAAAGAAAATAATTTTATAGGAATAAAAACAATTAGCTTATAACCGATTGCAGTAATTATTTTAACTAGCCGTTAGTATTAATAGTTTGTAGTAAAGATAGATAATGAGGAGGAGCAACCCACACAAAGCTTAACTCACTGGTTTAGTAAACAGTATTTAGGATCCCTTGTGTGTATATATGTCGAACCATTGAGTCACCGTGAATTACATCCTCTCAAATATTCTGTCGGATCGGGATGTAAGGATCCTTGGAGTTGAGGATTCAACTTTTTGAGATAAGATAAATAAGGAGCAAATTAAAGTTTTGAATGAATTTATTAAATCCGGGTAGAGTAAAGTATAAGGATCACGTTGTGAGAGGAATTGGAAAATTAATTAATTAAAAAAAAAAATAATGAAGTGGATTATGCATGCACTTGAAAACAAACAAGAGGAGCGTGCTATTCTGGTCCATGCTACCCCCAACGTTCAAACTCACACTCATGCTTTTGACTGCAAATGGAAAATAATATTTTATTTTTATAAGTATATATATAATCTTCTCATGCATATGTATACTTATGATGCGTTTAATTCAAATTAATTATGTAACGTTACCTAAGTAATGTGATCATAATAATGTTAGGCTCCGTATAATTTTTATTTTTTTTACAATACTGACTAAATTTAACTTTTTTTTCCCTCATCCATATCACTAAAAGCCCATGAAAAATCAAAGAAAAATTGCTAATGGCCGATGATGCATTTAATTTTTTTTATATATTACTTTTCAATATTTAAATGTTGCTCTTATTGACTATACTTATATATATATATAAGAAAAAACATAATACTATTAACAATAATAATATATTTATACATATATAAAATAATATATGGTTATTTTTTTTTTGGTGAGGAAAGAGAGGTATATATAGAATTATTACGGAGTATTTAGTTATTTACTTATTTGCATTGGGGATATTTAAATAAATTATATAATATAATATAAAAAATAACGCCAATATAAAAACAGTAAGAGTCTTACCAACCTCAAGAGCTTAATTGGATTACAATAATAATAATAATATAATAATAATAATAATAATAATAATAATATTAATAATAATAATAATAATAATAAATCTACCTTTTATTAGGCACTAGAATTTTATTTATTTAATTTATTTTAATATAGTTTAAACTCACGCTCATGCTTTTCACTGCAAATGGAAAATAATATTTTATTTTTATAAGTATATATATAATCTTCTCATGCATATGTACTTATGATGCGTTTAATTCAAATTATGTAATAACATTACTATCAGCATAATATTGTTATACGGAGTATGATTTTATTTTTTTCAAGTTATATAATTACTTCGGTATCTTAGTTTACTGTTATGTAAATTTTGAGGTAATGCAAATCTTTTTAGAGCAAGATCAATGTAAAATCAAAATTTGAAGGTTTTTTTTTTTTTTTAGGGGGGGGTTCTGATTTGTAAGAGTTGAAATGAAGAGAAACAAAAGATACCAATGATTGATACTGAAAGGGGTAGGTTAGTGAGTGAAACATGATTCTCATATTTGAATTCAAGGTGATAAGTTTAATTATTGTCACCACATTCTTGGTCAAGCTCGTCACACAAGGTCTTTCTAGTACGATTTACTTTTCCTTTGTAAATTTGCAAATTTTATATCCTCATATAGTGATTCACAATAGACAAATCAAATTTTAATATTTATCAAATTAGATAAAGTAATTTGACTCATTTACAATCTATAAAACATAAATTGGAAGCTGTCGAAATGGGCCGACAAGGCGAGACCCACCCAGGTAGACTCACCAAAGCCCGCCAAATTATGGGACCTAAAATAGGTCACCCGCCTTAGGCCCGCGGGCTTTGGCGGGGCCCACCAAATTTTAAAAGTTTTAAATTTAAATAAAAATTAATATGAAAAAGTTAATAAGTGTATACCAAAAATAATTTGAATATTTAAAAATTATATAATGCATTTGTAATTTGTTGAACACAAAAATAACTAATATAATAATAAGTCCTAATAATAATCAAATACATCATATGTGAATCTATAAGGCAATAACAAATAATTTATACAATATACTACTTACTAATACCATTTTTCATATATAAAAAATTAACATATTATCATATATATATATATATAATATATATATATATAATAATGATGATATATTAATATATTATACACTAATATTAATAATGTATACATACGACAATTTATATCGTGGACCAAGGTCCACAATGCACTGTGGACCCTGACCTAATACACAATTTGATTTATAATGTACAGAATTTATGTTCATAATATACATACACATAAACACTTAACATAATACACAAATTTCATATTCATAAATGTACAGATTCATGTTCATAATGTACAAAATTCATGTTCATTATGTCATGTTTATTGTATGTGTATTATAAACATGAATTTTGTATATTATGAAGTCAAATTATGTTTATTGGATTAGGATCCACAGTGTATTGTGTCCTAACTCAAGATATAATGATTACATACATACTAAGCGGGTTTGGCAGTCCATGTCAGCCCGTCAAACCCCGTCAAAATACGAGCCATAAAATTTAAAACCCGCTCAACTATTTTGGCAGGACGGATCGAGCTAGGCGTACGGGCTAGGTCACGGCTGAAAATATGCTTGTGGGTCACACAAACTTTTTAAAAATAAAAAAAGATTATAGGTATTAAAATTGGTTTAAAATATTAATTCAGCCAACGAAGGTGACATGTTATAGGTGCAGTGTGTGCTGTACAGCTCTGCCGATTCCGTTAATAATATTCTCCGTATGTGAACGAAAAAGGGATTAGCTTTGAATTTTGAATGTGTACGGACCGGCATCTTCGTAGTTTGAATTGCAACCTAGTATTAAACAACTAGTTAAGATTCAAATTGGTCACTGAAAGGCAATTTAAAAATGTAATTAGGTCATTGAACAAAAAAAAAAATGTAATTAGACCACTGAACACTCCAAATGTATGCATTTTCACTTAAAAAAGTAGTTATAAATTGTATTTGTAATTGAGTCAGACTCAAAAAAAAAAAAATTATAAAATAAACAATAAAAGAAACAAATATTAAGATAGAATGATTTATGCTGAGTAGTTAATTTTCTAAAATCTATTCGTCAGTGGTCGGCAGTCAGAGTATTGCTTTCGAGACTGGCAATTTTAATTTATTTTTAAACTTTGGGTGCCAGTTCTGCCACTTATTGATTATTATAATTAATTAATTATAATTAAGAGAGTAATTAATGAGAGGTTATCTCACTTTGCACTTCTTGGCTCTTGCCCACTTGTTGAATATATAGTATCCATAGCTTGAGTAGGGAAGGCTCTTTATTTTGAGTATGAGTGTATGACTTTAATTTACTTCTACCACTAAAGTTGGTGATATTAACTTTTTAATTTTGTAACGTGTGAACAAGTAAAAATTAAATTAGGAGATTATAAATAATCTGCTAAGCGGAATTTATTCATCTTGTTAGTCAAATAAGATTAGTATGAGTTGGCTCGTACGGACTTAATTCACTGATTTAGTAGGCAGTATTTGGACCGGAGAAGAGATCAATGTTTGAATTTCAACAACGGTGAGGATTATGCTGCCTAAAGGGGGCGGATCTCTTGTGCGCACTGACATTTGATTATGTTTGTCTGCTGAGTCCTTGAGTCACTAATTTACATCATCGCAAATGCTATGTCAGGCCGAGGTGTAAGGACCCTTTGAGATTAGGGTTCAATCTTTTGAGGGAAGAAGATTAGTATGATCGATTTGTCAAAGCATTATTTGGATGTTTTAAAATTTATGAGAAGAGTACGGTCATTGAAATTATTGACTTCACAATAGTTTTAATTTCAATTTAGAAATTGTTGGTGTTAAAGTGTATAGCCCAACATAGACCGTATCGTGTAATTAACGCAAGAGGGAAATTTCAATTTTGGTAATATGACTATAGGGATCTTGTTTAATTTCAGTCCTTGACTTTTAAAAGTGTCAATTTAGTACCTTAACTATGGAATTTTTGTCAATTTTGATCACTCCGGTCAAATTGCTAGTCAAATTTCGCCGGAAAATTTTAATTGTTAAAATAATGAGTTATTCTAGTCATTTCACGTATCTTTTGTTCTTCCCAGGCGAGTCCATCCCTTCTTCTCTCATTTCTAGCGAATGCAATGAACTAAGATGATGCGGAAAGGAGGCTTGATGATATTAAAGATAGGGTTTACAAGGAGAAAGAACGCCGGAAACGGGAGAGAAAGGGATGGACTCGCTGGAGAAGAAGAAAAAATGCTTAAAATGATCAAAATACTCTCATTATTTTAACTATTAAAATTTTCTGGCAAAATTTTGCCGGCAATTTGGCCGGAGTGACCAAAATTGACAAAAATTGCATAGTTAAGGTACTAAATTGATATTTTTGAAAGTCAGGGGCTGAAATTAACAAGACCCATATAGTCATATGACCAAAATTGAAATTTCCTCTTAACACAAGATAGATCAATGGGAATGTAAAGTAGTAAATGTTATGAAAATGCAATTACAAATACTACTCCGTGCTGGAAAATAGTCGCAACGTCAACGCGTGATCTGGAAGCCTTTTAAGAAGCACAGACACTACGGGTGTATGGTTGAAAGGAAATCTGTGTCGTGTTATAATAACACTACCTTAAAAGCGTTATTTGCCCGGTAACGGTGCAGTTAGAACCCTGGCACGCTTTCGACAGGCTAAACAGACCTACTACGGATTAGGGATGGCAATGGGTCGGGTGTGGGTCGGGGATGGCTATTCACTCACCCGACAAATATATTTTCTCCCCCACCCCATACTCCAACCCGCCTCGGGTGGACTTTTTCAAAATCCACCCCCACCCACGCGTGCGGGTGCCCCACTACGGGTAGCACCACTTATTATTATCTTATAATTTTTAAAAAAATAAATATTTAAATTACTTACAATATAAAATAATAAATTCATAGTGATACTAAAAATAAAATATATCAATTTTAAATATAATTAACTAAATTTAATTTTTAAAAATAAACTTAGGTAGTTTAGATATAAAAAATACTCGTAGTAAATAGATCCAAGTTATATTAAACTTATAAATAATACATACTAGCACTTTATTTATCTTAATATATACACACATACACATGTGGGTCGGGTGGCTTCTATGCGGGTTTTTTTACATAGAACCCGAATCCCAACCCGACCAACCGCGTGTTTACTTTTTTAAGCCAACTCCGACCCACCACCCACCATCACCTAAAAAAAACCGATCATGGGGGTGAGATTCGGGTGATATCCGCGGGGCGGATTGAAATTGCTCATCCCTACTAGGATAGCTTGCACTAGGCAATCACGTAGTGCGAATTTGGAGGTATATATAATGCTCAGACTAGAGGGTATGTGCGAAGAGAAGAAAGTCCAAAAGAAAAAAAAAAAAAAAAAAAAAAAAAAAAAAAACTTCCTTTTTGAGTGTATTATGAATAGTGAAGGACACTTTTTATACTTACATGGAGCCTCTAAACACAGCCATTGCATTTCACATAAAAGTAGTGAAACCTTAGATCTTTGCTTTGTTCTCATTCCACTTTCACATCTAATATGTGTGGATAACAACATGAGCACCAGAAATTAGGACAAGGAAAATAAGTCCTTCAGCTTTGAACGTTATTTATTTTCAACACATCCCCACACGTTCAACGTAGAAGGCTAGAAATGATAATGTCTGAGCATACCAACCGAGTTGATCTTAATGCAGTGTTTAAAACTGAACTGGACACATAGTGACATTGTGTAATTTTCTTCCGAGAATGATATGAATCTTGAACCTCAACGGGTTGATAAACTTTGAACTCTAATTCACACACCAACTATATTGAATCTGGTTCTAGGAGAGTCAACTCTCTTGACTCTTCTTGAATACTCTTAGGGGGCGTTATCTGGTTCACGAATCCCTTGATTACCCAAAGTAATGTGAGATTTTCGAAATGTAAGATTACCTTACGTGTTTAGGTTTGGATTTGTGTTATATATATTACTTGTTTAGTTAAGGGTTATATTTTAGGTTTATATGGATCAATTTACTATAAATGTCTCAATAATAATATATTATATATATACTATATAATAATATATATATATATACGTATAATATATATTATTATATATATATATATATATATATATATTATATATTACAGTTATATATACTATTACTATACATACCACGACAAGGCAATTGGAAAATGACTTTCTAAAAAAGGAGAAGTCGCTTTCCCCCAAAACATACCTATTTTCTTTGACTAAGGCATCATTTTTTCATTTACCTTATTTTTTCCCCTCTTTCCAAACATTGGAAACTCGAAAAATTATTTTCAGAAATCATTTTCTGAGTTTCCAAACGCACCTTTAGCTGATTTTATGTAAAATGACATGTAAGGGCATAAACATATTGTGTTAATTTATTAACTCTTAAATTACTTTTACAATTTTTATTTATTATTCTTGTGTTGTTGTTGTTACAAGGGGAATGAAATAAAAAAGAAAAAAAACATTATTATTATTATTGTTACAAAAACATAAAGAAAAAGGTGCAAGACGTATGAACAAAAACAATTGAGATATAAATGTTAGGGATGGAAGGATAAAATGATAATTTAATAATTAAGGTCAATCAGTTACCAAAACGTTACTCTTCTTAGCTTTTCAAATTTTGACTTATTGTCCCGATAAGTTAATGTAAAATAAAAGTCATTTTATTCAAACACTACAAAGCAGCCTATCGACTAGTTAAATCAGTCAAAACAATTAACTTATCAACTATGTTACCAAACATGGTCATTATTCATGTGGTTTAACATAACTACCCAATCGTATTAAACTCTTACGATTACATACCTCTGTAATCCACCCTAATACATTCTTAAGATTCACTTATCACAGAGGCAACTCCAATTGTCAAAATTTTGTCTTTTGTGTGTATGTTAAGTGGGAGAGAGGGAAGAGAAAAAGGGGAGAAAATAAAAATAAATAGAGAAAAGAAAATAAAAGAAAAACTAAAAAAAAAAACATTAAACGAGCTTATGTGGGCGCGTTGTAGTGCCCTTTAAAAATAATATATATTCCGCAATGCCTACAAAAAAAACCCAACCTCCTCTAACATACTCTTCTCATCTCTTTTACCATCTTTTTCTTCTCCATTCTAAAAAAAATGTAGAAAAAAAAAAAAAAAAAAAAAAAAAAAAAAAAAAAAACCTCAACAAAAGCCAATGCGGGGTTGCTCTTAACCCATATTCCCATCCTACAATATTATCACGTCCCATTCATTCATTTATGAGTTCTACTACATGCACGGACTATCAATTTCTACTTTTTGACTTTTACTCTCTGATGCTATTAGGACTGTAAGCCCATCCTCACTTATGTGTCTGCTTCGCGTCTGTTCCTTCTGGTGAGTCTGAGTTGCTGTCAGACCCTACCACTTATCGCATGTTGGCAGGTGCTCTTCAATATCTTACAACACTTGACCGGATTTGTCTTATGTTGTCAACAAGTTGTGTCAGTTCATGCATGCCCCGACATCCGCTCATTGGATTGATTTGAAGCGTGTCCTTCGCTATGTGAAGGGTACTTTGCACTTTTGGGCTTTGTATCTCCAAGTCTAACTCTTTATAGTTCATGGCTTCTCTGACTCGGACTGGGCTGGTTGTCCTGTTGACAGGAAATCTACGAGTTGTTTTGTGGTTTACTTGGGGTGTAATTTGGTTTCCTAGGCTTGTCAGAAGCAAAAGACTGTAGCTCGGTCATCTACAGAGGTTGAATACAAGGGCCTTGCGGATGCTTCGGCTGAGGTGACTTGGCTGGTTTCTTTATTGACTGAGCTCGGTGTACAACTGCCAACTCCTCCTCGCCTTTGGTGTGATAATTTGGGGGCCATGTATCTTTATCAACCCCAGTTTTCCATGCTAGGACCAAACACGTGGAGATAGATTACCATTTTATGCGAAACAAGGTGGCTTCAGGGGACTTAGCGGTTCAGTTTATTTCCACTAAAAATCAGGTAACGAATATTTTCACAAAGGCTCTTGGTTCATCTCGGTTCTCATTCTTGCATGTCAAACTCAAATTTGTTGCTTTACCACCTTGAGTTTGTGCGGGCGTATTAGGACTCCTTATATATCTTGTGTTATATTGTTGTTACATTGTATATTGTATAGGACTCCAACGTGTATATCATGTACTCTACTCTACCTTTATGATGTTTAGATAACATTACAATTCTCCTACGATGTTGATCGATGTGACAAAATATATAAGTTATCTTCCTTCTATGGGTTTCAAAAAAATATTCAACATCAAAATTTTGAATGAAAAAGTAAAAATAGGAAGTAAACTTTAAAAGTCAAGTAGGATTTTCAATATTGAAATTCGTTTTGGGATCAAACTTGATCTTGCAATAATTGTCTCATACAATTAGGGGGCGTTTGGTTCAGGTTATATAACATAACCAAGGGAATGTCACATTTCAAAGCTCACATTCCGGTGTTTGGTTCATATTATCTTAGGAAATCTAACATTCCCAAGGAATGTCACATTCCCTCCACGTAGGATTTTGAAGGGAATGTGATTCCCTTCAAAATCTTAGGTAATGTAAGATAACCTTGGTTATCTTAAGGATATTATAGTGTATATAAAAGATAACCCTAAACCAAACATGATTATATTACATACCCCAATTTTAACCAAACACAGGAATCTAACATTCCCAATAATCTAATATTCCCAGCAATCTAACATTCCCTAAGGTAATCTGACATTCCGTGAACCAATTAAAAACAATTACATTTCAAATAATATTAAATTATATAAAACTAAAAATTAAAATAATTGCATTTTAACATATTTTTTAGTTGGGTAAAAGACATTTTTGGTCCTAGACTTATAGGGTTCGGACAATTTTGGTCCTCCATATGTGTGAGTGTCCCCTAGTCATGATCTTCAATCAAGATACTGCTTCTGGAACTTGCGAGTTCGCTTTCCGAAACGTAATTCTTCTCTATTTTCTCGCGATCGAATCGATGAGTATTTTGACGCATACTTTGCGAGCTTCTCTTCACCGTCGTCGCGGTGACAGTAATGGCCGTGATAGTGAAGGAACGAGATCCACTCCGGCAGAATCATTTTCATCTGAGTGTCCCCCTAGTCATGATCTTCAATCAAGATACTGCATCTGGAACTTGCGAGTTCGCTTTCCGAAACGTAATTCTTCTCTATTTTCTCGCGATCGAATCGATGAGTATTTTGACGCATACTTTGCGAGCTTCTCTTCACCGTCGTCGCGGTGACAATAGTGGCCGTGATAATGAAGGAATGGGATCCACTCCGGCAGAATCATTTTCATCTGATCAGTGTGTTGAAGGTGTAGTTGTTGTTGTTGGTGATGCCTTGAGGGTTTTTACTATTGAAAGATTGGGGGAAACATTCAATGAAACAGCTATACCTTTGAGGTATACCCCAAGAAAATTTGTGCTTCAACCTAAACGGAAGCTGGCAGTAATCATTGAGAGTGATCAAGGAGCACTTACTATAGAAGACTGTGAAAATGCTAAAAGGAAAATGATATATGTACTCCCATGGAGTATAAACTCCCACCACGTGTACCAATAAAATTCAAGGAATGAAGAAAAAACAGTGGTCCACTTTGTTTTTAAACCAATCAAATAATGACACTCAACACGGAGTACAAAATAGAGTAGAAAGTGAGAGTACATGTAGTATTACTCATGCTAAAAAGGAGTGCTTTGCTGATGCTGGAATGGGGGTTAATGGCAATTTAGAGAACTTCATGACAATGAAGCTGCATTCAGTATATGCACTATAAATTTCCATGATAAGGAGCACAGAGCACTTCTTATTGTTGGTACCACAAAGGGACTGCAATTTTGGCCCAAGCGATCATTTGAAGCTGCATACATACATATTTATAAAACGGAAATCCTCCTGAAACTGCATTCTTCAATAAAATGATGGATCAGCCCGCATGCTCGTATGCAGCACACCTCCATCATCTTATAGTCACCATTAGATGTAGTTTAATAGAAACGCAAAACCATAATCTGCGCAAACAAATGTTCAAATGCTTCTATGTTGTTAAAGGATGTATTGATGGACAATAATCATATGGACTGGTAATGTCATATGGTGACCATGCATAAATGGGGAAAAAATCTACGGTAAAACACAAGGAGATAATGCTATATCTTTTCAATTAGCTGCGTAAAAAAAAAAAAAATGTAGAAGAAGAAGATAAACATTGGTTAATGTTATGTTGAAGATTTATCTCTCATATTTTGTTCCTTATTTTTTTCCAATTTTTTCAAAATCTCCCCCGGAGTTCTATATATTCCATTCGCAATTTTGCGCTGCATAATCCATAGGCAAAGTTGGGAACTATTCGCACAAGTCATCCATTCAATCACATCCCCAGAGATTTTCCAGGCTGGCGAGCAGTTTGCAAGGGAGAACAGTAGGGTGTTGGTTCTTCTGGATTCTTTCATCAAAGGGGGAATATTGTAGAAGAAATGTATCATCATCCCCGGAGTACAAGGAAAGAAAAAGGCGGCCATTGTAGGAGATAGGCTAAATTGACGCAATTGTCCTCTTCTTAGATAGTCATTTAACATAATTACAGACGGGTGACCAAAAATGTCCTCGTCACAATAAGTCTTTTCATAGAGATTCAAATTCTTTTATAGGGACCAAAATTGTCCGTGTCACTATAAATCTACGAACCAAAAATTTCTTTATACTCTTTCAGTTTTAAAATGAAAAATGAAGCCTTGAAAAATAATAAGCATATGAAATTGAAAATAGAACATTTTTTTAATAACGAAACAAGCCATATTATTGGATTTATAGCTATACATGGATGCATCATACATTTATACTGCCAATTATAATAACATTTTAGATTTTCCAAATAAATTTTGATATAAATTTAATGAATATTCCATGTTAAATAATTCTTAATTTTTTACTAAATTTTAACAAGTTTGGCAAATATGCTGACCTCTCTACCATCGCCACAAGGTTCAAATGGTATAAATCTGATTTTTTATTAAATTAAACAATATCTTAAATTTATACGTTAAGTATGTGCTGAAATATTTTGCAAATTATTGTATGGACCATGGTTTACACAATGTTACGTGGACCATAATAAAAAGTACATTTTTAATATATTAAATGTACATTATTTTGTACTGAATGTACATTATATAATATAATGTACATTTAGAACACAAATAATGTACATCCCCTTAATACAATGTACATTATTTTGTACTAAATGTACATTATTTTTATAGTAGATAAAATATGATCCACACAACTTGTGTGGACCATGATCCATACAATAATGATTTTGAAAAATATTCTGTTCGATGTTAGTCCAATAAATTCCAATCCAAAAAAGATAGTCATGAAACCCAATTCAGTGGCCCAAATCTACTTGCTAGGCAAATTATGCCCTGGACCCGTGTCCACAATGAATTGTGGACAGGGCCCCAAAACGACGTCGGTTTTTTTAAAAAAAACGCGTCATTTATATTATTATATATATATATATATATATTTCTCTACGTGTTTTGCCGTTAACGTCTATTTTTGGTATAAAACAGTATGCGTATATATTATCTATTTATGAATGCTACGTTATGCTTTATATATATATATATATGAACACAATATATTTCTTAACATATATTACAATTATGAACATTTATAGTGATTAAAATTTTATCTCTTATGGAGCTTTAAAATTGTGAATATAGAGCTTCGAGGATTATGAATGTACAGTTATGGAGTTATGAATGTACAATTATGGAGTTAATAATGTACGTTATACAGTTATGATATTACAGTATTGACATATATTATATCTAAATATATATCTGACATTTATATCTACAATAAACATTATAGTAATAATTATATCTATATATTATCTAAATATTGTGAACATAGACTTCAAAATATGAATGATCAATATGGATTAATGGATTACATTATATTATATATTACATATTAATTAATGAATGACATATTTATGAATTTACTTTTTATAGAGTTATATATTTGTATGATTATTATATATTATAGTAATGTTATATTAATTTATAACATTTTTATATCTATTCCTATTAATCAAACATGTCAATTTATTATATAGAGAGAGAGAGAGAGAAGAAGAAGAAATAAAAAAAAAATAAAAAAAAAAAAGATATATCAGTGCCTTATCACTTTTATCCCGTTCCAGTTGCATATCACACTGTCCAGCATAACGGATTGTTACTTCTATTATACGATTATATTTATGTACCATATTTGTTACTTGTAAAGTAATGTACATTCAGTTACAAAAAATAATGTATATTCAGTACAAAAATAATTACATTATATTCAGCGGAATGTACATTATTTTTGTTTTTGAATGTACATTATATTGTATAATGTACATTCAGTACAAAAATAATGTACATTTAATATATTAAAAATGTACATTTTACTATGGTCCACATAACATTGTGTGGACCATGGTCCATACAATAATTTGCCATTAAACGGCAAGTATTGTGTGGTCCACACAATTATATGGAGCATGAATATCAGGTACATTTTTAATTTATTAATAGTATATAGTTTGTACTGAAGGTACATTATATAAAATAATATATTATTAGTATATTAAAATGTACTTTTAAAAATTGTACCTTACATACATAAATAATGTACCCTGTCTACCTTGCAAGGTGGACACGGTTTCAAAACTGTTCATAATTATGAACATATAGTTCAAATATTATGAACATATAGTTCTATAATTATGAATATAGAGTTGTAAACATAATTATGAAATATAGTTCTGAAATTATGAATATAGAGATTCAATTTAATTATAAATTGTGATATGAATTTCAAAATTATGATATATAGCTTTATAATTTGAATATATTCGTTTATGACAATAGAGTTATGTAATTGTGAATATAGAGTTCAATAATTATGAATATGAAGTTCAAAAATTATGAATATATAGCTTTATAATTATGAACATATAGTTCAATAATTATGAACATAGAACCGTGTCCATCTTGCGAGGTGGACACCACTCCAGCATAACGATTGGTATTAGACTATCGAGTTGTTTACCACTGGTCCACCTTGCAAGGCGGATCATGGTTCTAAACGGCATATAAATTGTGTATTTTTAATATTAGAATGTAAATTTTTAGAATATAATTTGTATTTAAATCAAAACACATTACATTTGTATAAGAGAATTTGTGAATATAATACATGATCTTTTAATATTATATGACTATAGTATTTTGAAAGAACTTGTAAATACAAAACAAGATAATCAATTACATATATGTTAACATTGTGTGTTTTTTGTATACAAATTATGAATTTTAAAAAGATAAATTATAAATATTTAATATGTAATTGTAGACATTTAGATTGGATTGACCTTATAAGGTGGACCTGGTTCCATAAAATAATTTGCCTACACTATACACATTTGTACGATTTGTTATACCATGCTGGACCGTGGTCCAACTTAAAAAGTCGACCAAATTAATTCTTTATTTTTTTTCACCTCAAATTTGTTTTTATTTTATACTGTTGATGTAATATATACAGATGGTGCTGACTACATAATACGACTAAGGTCGGTCTCGAGTTCGGCCCTTTAGAAATAACTAAAAAGTCATCTTAGTAATAAATATGGTATTTATAATAGTAGGTAGGGAATAGGTTCCGGTCTTTGCGGCATGAAGGACACGTGGAGTCCATGCACAAGTTTATGTAAGGCCTAACATGTGCCTTAATATTTTGAGGGTAAGCATCTTAATGTCGGGTCCACGTCGTTATCTCGTCACAACCGGAATAGGTTGAGTGTGCGATGAGTGTGAGGGACGTACATGCGTGCTAATTACGTAGCTCGGTAGCCAAGATAATTAGGATAAGTAAAGGACATGGTCGGTTCAAGCCTGGTCGTGCTCATCTCGGATAAAGGACCCGATACTGACCATCGTACAATCGCTATGAACAAGAAATATTCCATATCAATTTTTATGCAATAACTAGTTATAATGTGCACATTACGTGATTAAATGAATGCACACCACAAAAATTAAAATAAGTAAATACTTAGTACAATTTTTGAATATTAAATTTAATATAAAATAAAAATGATTATTTTCAATATAATCAAAATGAGTATTTTCAACTTATAATAAATAGTAGTAAAGATGAGTATTGTTATAGATGGTTATAATTAAGAATTAAGAATACAAATAATCTCCTAACAATTTTCATATTAAAAACAAAACAAATTAAGTCTTATTAATACAATATTGATGAATTAGTAAAAGTTAACATTTTTTTGTTAAAAGTAACATGGTTATATTAGACTTACTGATGTTATCGAATAGTAATTAAAGAGTTATGCAATTAAGTTATAACATATAAATTCATATGTTTTTCCTTATGTCTATGACTGAAACCTCAATTGTTGTTATATGTGAACTATTCATTTGATCTTGTAAACTCTCATTTTGAAATATTATTTTTTTTTCCCTATGAAATTGATTAGATAATGAAATCTTTACTTTATTAAGTCACTACATTATATTCATTCTCAAAGTATTGTAAATTGCAAATACCAAACTTACAATAGGTTCATTAAATGAATACTGAGTGTTCATTTTCACAATATAAAATGTTTATTTTATCAATATTGCAAGTATATTAAAAAAAATATATATTAATATGCTTATCATCCAAAATATCTCAATGAGATACTTTTAATAAGATATTTTGTAACATTGATTTTATTTATATAAAAAATACAGAGTAATATGTGTAAATTGTAATATGCAAATTTGATGTTATTTTAATGAACTACAATATTGTTATATTAAATCTACAATATTATAATAATGAAATACTTTTTAATGAATTACAATATTATAATATGATATATGATATAATTTGTTCATTTTTGCAATACTATTTTACTTTGCAACTGGGTCTCGTTATATATCATGCATTTGTTTTATTTTATTTTATTTTTTTTTTCCTAAATTTGTTGATTCAAACTTATTTTTACAAAACTAGGATAGTGCCAAATAACCTCAAGTAGTTATAAATACTGAATGAGCATTAATTACTTTTCTTTTTTACCCTTCAAACACTAAATATATAAACAAAAGGAAAAGGTATTATTAATCATTTAGCAGATTATAATATAAAATCAATATTGAATCATTCTCTCAAATAGACAATTAAGCACGACTAGTTTTTAAATTTTCAAATTAGGAACCTACTTTATTGACTTTATTATTCTTTTTCAGTAATTAACTCCTATTATGTTTGTATATAAGATGTAGATATATTAATTTCTCTCTCACCATAAAATCAAATATAAGAAAATCTGTTAATCTCATTTTTTGTAGATTAGAGCTTAGATATGGTAAAAAAATATATATAATATATAAAATGCCGCTAGTTACCTTCACACACCCTTGAAAAGGGTAATGATGGTCTCATACTGCTAATTAGCAACATTTAATGCTAACGAAGTCTTGTCCAACCAGTGCAAAGCCTATCTAGAAATTATTACCCATCATTTATAATTATTATCTTTTTGTAATTACGATGCACGAAACTATGTCATTTAAAATATTAATATATAAAATTTAAAATATTATTATTATATCTTTGCATTTCATAGATATTTTTTTTTTTGTTTTATATATCTTCAATTAATTAATTGGTGGATGCTCATTTATGAAATGATATTAATAAATGAGAAAAAGTATGATGGGTGTAGTGCTATGATAATATGATTGTGATTGGTTATAAATAATACTTATAAGAGGATTTTGTCTACAAATGTATAATGTCTTTTTAATAACTAAATAAATGTATAATTTAAAGTAAATATATATATCTACAACATAAAAAACGGGACAAAATATAAAACTATATGGATTTCCATAGTTGTTTTAGTTTAATAAATAATATTTCATTTAACATTGCAATTCTAATATTTAATTTAAATTAGATCTAATTCTATATTTAACACGTCATTTTTAATAACCTTTGAGTAGTAAGCTATTCGTATCATTGATAGACTCTTAACTATTTTATTTTTGACTCTTAGTATTGTTTCTAATACATACGGTTGATTAGCCTTCCTCAAAAGGTTGCTTCTTACACCAAAGCCCCCATATTTTGATCAGACAGAGCAGTTGGGATGTAAATCCCGATGACTCAATGTCTCAGCAAACAAGATCAAATGTAGGTTGTCTGCACAGCGAGAAGAAAAAAACAGAATTTTGAGGCTCAAAACGAGGTTGGGGCAATGGGTGGAAGGCGTGGATCTCCTCTTGCTAGCTAAACACAATTACGTGAATGTATTCAGCCACAAAGGTATTGACTTGCAAAATTCAATGGATGGTTTTGTGCCCAGAGGTGACGAAGAGGACAACATTGGCTTGTTAGCCCCTTTCACGAGTGATGATGTTAAATATGCTCTTTTCAGTATGGCCCCGGCTAAATCCCCAGGTCCAGATGGTTTTAGTCCAGCTTTTTTCCAACATTTCTGGAATGAGATTAGACATGATGTAGCCCATTTTGTCATTAACTGCATAGTGGAGGACGAGGAATGGCCAATGGGAATGAATGATGCAATTATCACCTTGATCCCAAAGAAAACCAATCCAGAGCCCATGGTTCATTTGCGCCCCATAGCTTTATGTAATGTTGTTTACAAATTATTTTCAAAAATGTTGGCTAATAGGATGAAGAGTGTGCTAGATAAGGTGGTCTCGGCCACACAAAGTGTTTTTTTGCCGGGTAGACTTATTACAGATAATGTGATCGCAGTTTTGAAGTTCTGCATTACCTTAACCGTAAACGAGATGGTAGGGATGGCTGGTGTGCGGTAAAATTAGACATGGCCAAAGCATATGATAAGATGGAGTGGTTGTTTTTGAAAGAAATTATGGTTGCATGGGCTTCGATAACATATGGGTAAAGCTAATTATGAATGTGTGTCCACTGTCCGGTATAAGGTTAGAATTAATGGTGATCTCACGGATACTATTGAGCCTGCTTGTGGTTTGAGACAAGGAGATCCCTTGTCTCCATACTCTTTATTTTATGTGCTGAAGGACTTTCTCATCTACTCACTAAAGCTGTTTCTGCTAAATCAACTTACTCCATGTGTTGTGGCTAGGGGTGCACCCGGAGTGTCACATTATTTTTTGCAGACGACAACTCTTGTTTTTTAAGGCAACAGCACCTGAGGCGGAAGCGGTTAAAGCTTGTTTAATTGGTTACGAGAATGTCGGGCCAGTCTGTTAACTTTGCTAAATCATGCATCGTATACAGTAGAAATGCCCTGAGGAGCCAGGAACGCGTACAGCAATATTGAATGTAAATCAGGCTGCCAAATTGGTAAGTACTTGGGTTTTACCTATGGGGGTTGGGCGCAATAGCGTGAGATTTTTTCTATATTGAAGCAAGCTACACGGCAGATTGGGTGGTTGGAACAAGAAATTCCTTTCACGAGCGGGAAAGGAGATTTTGCTTAAAAGTGTAGCCCAGACTCTGCCCACTTATACTATGAGCATTTATATCTCCCAAAAACTTTATGTGAACGTATTGAGCGACTAATGAACAAATATTGGTGGACAACTAATGGTGCCCGCGGGGCGGTATTTGGTGGATGTCATGGTCACGGCTTTGTGAACCTAAGACGGCTGGTGGACTTGGCTTTAAGTTTTACCTGCTTTAATATTGCCTACTTGCCAAACAAGGTGGCGGTTTTGCTCACAAACCCGTCATCTTTTGGTGCTATGATTATGAAATCTCGCTACTATCCAAAGAATGATTTTCTCTCTGGCATCCATTGGTTCGAACCCTCTTACTGTTTGCGCTCATTCTAGCTGGCCAGCAGCTTTTAATGAGGGGGTGTATCAGACGAATTGGTGATGGTAATCACAAAATGTATGGAACCACCTTGGATTCCATATGATAACCCCTATGTGCTCACGCGGATACAGCAAATGCTAAGAGCCTGAAAGTTGCTTCTCTCTGCTGCCGTACAGCTTGGGATATTGAGTTTTTGAATCGTTGTTGGCACCCGTGACGTGATCTTATTCTTAAATCCCATCTCTCTGATTTGCAGACCAGTGGTGTGAAGGTGACGTGAGAGGTGTATCTGTTAAAAGGTAACGCTTATTATAGAGGTGGTTTGATAGAACAGAAAAATTGGCGTATTATTCGACCTCTTTGGACTGAAAGTCCACCAAATGTTCGAACTTCTTATGGCGTTGTATGATGGTGGCTCGACTTTATCTGCTCTACCGTTGGGAAGTGCCTGTGGACTTGACTCTTCTTGCCATATGCCAAGTACAGGAACTTATTGCATGTTTTCTGTGATGTTCCGTTGGTCTCCCCCAATTTGGTCGAAATTATATGTGGTTGTAACCTCCCAACAGTTTGAGATTGTTGCATGGTATCAATGGATTGTTAATAGGATCTCCAATTGGAAAATAACTACGCTGCGCTGTTTGTGGGCTATCTGGTGTTGGGCCGGATGAGACTGTCTGGTCAGGCTCCCTGGCAGCCATAAAATCATGATTAAGCGGATAATCTTATAAAACCTTTGGGTGATGTTTTAGGGTGGTTTCAAGTACGTTGGTTATGGTGGTCCTCCTGCCGGTTGCACATCGCACTAAGTGACTGTGGGTTAGGCGCATTACACCTAATGTTGTGCAGAAGTGTTTTCAAAAATTCTATGAGCTAGCTTTGGCTGTTGTCGGTGGATTGTAATGGCTTGTATGTTGGGCTGCTAACGTGCCCTCGGTGTTAACAGCACATCTGCGAAGCTCTGGTCGGTCAACAGGGCCTATATCTGGGCCTAAGAAATAAATCTGCAACAGGTTGTTTTCATTCAGCTTTGCCCAATGGTGGTTGTACCTGCTAATGAATTTGTAGATTTTCTTTCGCAGGTTGTGTTCTTCTGGAATGTCGGGATTTTAAACGACATTTGAAGTGTGTCTATTCGGTTTATTTCTTCAATGAATAAGGCTGCTCATATCTTGGCTAGACAGCACGTTCATATAACTGACCTGTGTTGGTCTTCTCTATACCTGATTGTATTGCTCGTTGATTTTCAAAGTCTCTCTCGTTGGTTTTTTCAAACAAAAAAAAAAATCCTCATTATGCCAAACCCTTGTGCTAGAGGTGTTTTAGTAGGCAATACTAAATTGTATAGGTCGTAGCATTAAAATCGTCTTATATGCATAACGTGTTTTGTTTTGTGTTTTTTTTTTTTTTATTCTTCCAATAAATCCACCTCAACCTTAGCAAGGTTTACAAAATATTGATTACTGTTTAAGGATCATGTCTGGGCGAACGCTCTCGGCTGTGTCCACCCAACGGCGACCACTCGGTTCGCCGAGGACGGTTTGTTGGAAGAAAGTACCAAGAAGCAAAGCGAGGACGTAGCGGTAGACCCAATCTATGCAAGCGGGGAAAATTCCAGACCACGGTAGCAGAAGGGACGGTAACCCGACGGTCAACAAGAAATTCAGATGCATACTCCGACTTAGCTGAGCAAGAGATCCGAATCCCCGGTCTAGAGTGAGATCTGATGACGATGATGTGAAGAGTAAGTCCAATTCGTGATCCAGTGATAAAAGCCAAAAGAGGAAGGAAGATTGAGAAGCATGCGTCGTTCCTCATCATAAGTTTTGGGAAGGACATGTCGGAACTCCTACTTTCTGCAGAGGCTTCAACGATGTGAAGCCGGATCCATTCGAGCTAAATTGCCCTAGCCCACGATTTACTACATAGCAAATTCATCCTCGGCAGAATAACGATGCGGGCTACATTCGGGGGTCCTTGGAATCTTGGGCCATATGTGCGTGGTTCAAGAATGGAACCCATTTTTATCCATCGAATGACAAGCCTGAGAAGTTGCTGGTTTGGCTACAATTTCCGAAAGCTTCGCGATGCGTACGTTCGTGGGATTTTTGAGAAGATCGCAAATCCTTGACGACGGTCAAAATCGATCTACGACTTTTTTAACCTGGCATCTTATAGGAAATCGCGAGAGATGTGTCGAGATCGACATCACTAAACCATTAATCGTCTCAAAGTTGTGGTTTTACACTTCATGGATTTGGCCGATCGA
>VALG01016851.1:0-13392 GCA_009835305.1 Ipomoea purpurea
GGAGTGGTTCCCTTGAGGTTTCAAGAAATACCCTTAACCTAGTGGTCAAGACTTTAGTCTTGTATGTGGAAGTCAAGGGTTTAATCCCCATTGGTAACACTAGGCTTTTGATGGTGTGGTCCTTGTCCTTTTCCTTCTTTGTCTTCTTAGTGGTGGGAGGCTTGGCTTGTTTTTTAGTTTCATCCTGGTAAGTAGGATCGAATTTCGGTCTAGCTTTTATTTATAAAAATTCCAAAGTAATTAAGCTAAGTAAATAGTTCTACCACGAGGGTGGTTACAAGGAATTTGTCGGTTTTATCCTAGACAGAATCATCTTCTTGGTTTTCTTCCACGGGGTTTGCATGGTCCTCGTCTTCTGGGGTTAGGTTCCCTTCCTCGAGGTTGCTCTCGTTCCCGAGGTCGGCCTGGGTGCGGCTCATGACGAATATTTTTCCCGGGAGCGCCGTAGTTTCCTTAGTGGGTGGTGCCCCTGTTGTCCCCATGGTGGTGGGGCGTAGCCTTTGGGTTGAGTGCACTGGAAGCCTTGTGTCCTCTTCCCCGCAGTTGAAGCACTGCCAGGGATTTCCCATGCAATCCTTGCCTCTATGGCTCTTGTTGCATTTCGGGCAAGGGAAGCTTCTTGGGTTAGCTTCATTGTTCCCTAGGGTGGCCTTTGGTTGGCCAGGTTGCTTGGTCTTGTGTTGGTGTCGTTTCTTGTCCTTTTTACGGGTGGTGCCCCACCTCCGATGTTTCTCTTTCGTATTTGCTCTTGAACCCCACGTTGGAGTAGTTGGATTCGATAGAGATGGCGACACTGGAGTAAGCCTCGTTGAGGGTCCGAGTCTGCTAACCACTAGTGCCTTTCGGGCTTCGAAGTTGAGCCCCGATACGAATTCTCTATTTTGTTACCTCAGTGGGGACTAGTTCTGGTGCGAAACGTGGTAGTTCGAGGAATCGTTTATGGTATTCCATGACGTAGCTGTTCCTTGTTTCAAAATGGAGGAACTCTTCGTACATTGACGCTTTTACGTGTGTTGGATAGAATCGCTCTCGTAGTCGCGTTTTGAGGTTTTCCAGTCGAACCCCGGTTCTTGTTGGTAAGTGGGGCCCCTCGTGGATCCACCAAAGGTCTGCCTCGTGTCCGAAGTAGAACGAGGCTATCTCCACGCGGCGTTCTTCTGGGCATTCCACTAACCCTAGAATTTTGTCGAAGGTCCGGATCCATTCTTCCAGGATTACGGATCTTCTTCTCCTGAGAACGTGGGTGGACGAAGATTAGAAACCTGTCGGGCGATGTCTGAGTTCGCGTTCGATGGAGGTGGTGGGGGCATGTTGTTGCGAAGGGCTACGTCGCTTAGTGCCTGGGCGACCTGCGTTAGTTGTAGCAGGGATTTGGTCAGGGGGTCGTGTGCGGCGGGTTCTGGAGTCCTTGATTGTCTTCTGTTTGGTGCCATGCTGTCGTTCTTCTGGGTCAATGTTTATAGGAACGTTAAATTAGAGCCTGTGCCCTTGCTTTGAGGTGATAAGCGGGGGGAAGTTTTCTTTAATTAAGGAGGGGATAAAGTGAGGGGAGGTTATGTGTAGGTTTCACAATCTCACACGCGCGTCCTAAGGTTCCTGAATCCTACGCTCCTAAGTACTTAGAGTTCAAGCCTAGTGTCCTAAGGTCTGGTCTTAATAGTCTTATCTTAGGTCAAACTTAGGCTATGATACCAACTGTAACACCCCGAAATTCTAAAACTTTTAAATACTATATAATAAAGGTAAGTGATCATAAATGCCAAAATGCTTTATAAGAATACGGGGTGTTGTGCCACACCCGAGCTAGAGAACTCAGGTGCACAGGCTGAAGTCTAGAATCCTCAATTAGTACCAATACATAGTTACGCACGCAGGGCGAAAGGGAACTATCTATTCTACGCTCCAAGTCTCTAGAGCGCTCCAGTGCTCTACTCGGTCTGTGCTTGAAAGCCAAATATATCTGTTCAGTGAGAGATGCTGGTAACCCACTCCAACGCGTTGAAATACAAACTACATATAGACATATATATAAGATATACAGAAAAACCATTTTGAAGCATGACAGATATATCCTAAGAGACTTCTAGCTTTTAAAACGGGGAAGACTCGACAGATAGCGATAACACAGCCAACAAGTTATACCGAGCATATAAGTTTACCAGCATAGGGAACAAGTACGACGGATAGAGATAAGCACAACCAATAATCATAACCAAGCAATAACAGTTTACTAGCATAAATCCTATAGTCACATTCTCAAGGCAGTCATAACGATAACTCATCCATATCTCATCACATAGCACACTTTGTTGGCGCCACAGGACCAATCGCATGCCCATACATGAGGCTCAGAGCATATAGCTCTGACACGGCCCGCAGCACCCGTGTCCCGTATCGCAACATGGAGGGGTCGATCGCAACCGACCGATTAACCACAACTCATCATAATGTTGATCGCAACCAAACAGTGGACCGCAGCCCAAGAGATCATCTGACCGCAGCTAGGAAATATGAACCGCAGCTCATGTAAAACATTTGATCGCAACCAAACGGTGGACCGCAGCCTAAGAGTGTAAAATCTGACCGCAGCCAGCTTATGAACCGCCAGCTCAGGAATTAACCAATCTGATCGCAACCGAATTGGGTATCATGCACAAAATACACATAACAAGCACATGCAACCCACATTAACACCATTGGGAAGGGGGAGAAACGTATAACAAAACCTATTTCGTGATCCTTCACATACTAAGAATAATCCTAAGGGTTCATGCTTCTTCCACCTAGGTCGACGGAATACCAATTCAACTAGCATGCAATAATAAGACTCATACGACCTACGAACGGTACCCGAAACATCAAACTAGACTTAGGCACGATAGACGGAGTCCGTTGGGACGCCACGGGGATCGGGGAACATCGAAACGGGGAAGCCGAAATCCCGAGATGGGTATTTTTCCAGCGGGGAGCCGGTGGGTGAGGGGTCACCCGCCGGCGACGTGATTCCGAGCAGCGGATGCCCGGCGGGGCAATCGGCTGCCCGGCGGCGCCCGTTGCCGGCGACGCCAAAGTGGCCGCGGGAAGTGGCGGGTCCCCTACCCCCCAACTGAACTCCTTCATCACAAAAACGCCCGGGAACCTTTGTGGAACCGAAACCATGTTGGACACTTTTAAACGCAATTGATTACACACATAGACAAATTAACGGATCAAAAGCAAGGAAACATACGGCACATATCCTTCATGCTTTCTAAACATAATTAAACACCCAAACATGCGAATTCGCTAACCAACACCAAAATAATTACCATATTTTGAGTTTCCACGGATACAAACTAGGGTTCTAATCACTTTTAAATCACAAGAACACAATTCATCTTTAATTATTCAAGATTCGTTAAGAATATCACATAATCATTAAGGAACATCACACAATCATCAAGAACTCATATAAATCAATCAAGAACATCACACAATCATCAAGAACATCATATAATCATAAGGAACATCAATATAATCATCAAGAACCTCTCACATCATCAAGATCCATGGAATCATAACACCAATTATCAAGATCAATATAAGAATCATCAATCACAAGAATATGGAAATCCTAAGAGGGATTCATAAGCTATGAAAATAGGTTTGTTGAGACAATGGGTTACCTTCTTTAGCCTTAATTTAATTTCCTGGCTAATGAAGGGTTTTCTTTAAGCTTTCTTCTTTCTTGATCTCTCCTTAAGGGAATTCTTGGAACTCTTTGGATGGTGAGAGGTTATTGTGGGTGGGGGTTCTAGGTGCCTCTTATGTCCCCTATTTATATACCTAGGAGTCCTGATTAGGATCTTAAATATTATAGGCTTGCTAATTCTATTCCTTTTAGGGCTAGGGGTTGGGTTTTTGATGTGAGGGCCCACGGACTATGGTGGCCTTATTCCCATTAATTATCATTCTTGGATAATTGGTTAAATGATTTTTTTTTACTTGGTTTTAGGGTCGTTAAACACGGGGGTGTTTACATTATTGCACTGATTGCATAAGAGTATGATTATATTGTTGCACGAGAATGCATATGAGTATGGAGTATATTATTGCACTAGATTGCATAAGAGTGGGTTATATTATCGCACTAGATTGGCATATGAGTATGAGTATATAGTATTGGCATGAGATTGCATAAGAAGTATGATTATAGCATTGCACGAGATTGCATATGAGAGTGATGTGTAGTATTACACGAGATTGCATGTGAGTAGAGTATCGTATGAGATTTTATAACGAGAAGTTTGGCTTAAGATTTTCCATTGAACAATGATTATTTTGTTGTACTAGAAGCTCTCTTATCAAGTTATGTGATAAGAATGTGAAAGCATGAGAACACCTGTTATATGGTCTATTAGCATGAACCTATCTATAAGCATGAATTTCTTATTAAGTTATTTTTGAGAAGTTTATATGTTGATGAATCTATGTGAATAATCTTATACATATTACGAGCATCCAGCTGATATTATAGGATGCAAGCATCTAGGAAGAAATGCGATAAATCTAAAGATGATTTGAGATGAGTTTATTGCTATAAAGAAATCAAATGTTTTCAAAGTAAATGCTAGAATACTTTACAGGGTTGAGTGTGGTTATTACTTAGCTTCGTGCTAACGGTGTTTTTCCTATTTGTCTATATGTGTTGCTTGCAAAACCCTTTCAGGTGGGCCCAGCAGTGTGGAGAAGTCGAGTTAGATTATCTTGTAGATAGAGATGTCTAAACTCTAGTACCTTTGATGCTATGTATGGATTGTAGTTTTATCGACTTTATGTTCTTGAGGATTGATTGTAGACTATTTATTTGGGGTGACTTTTTCACCCCCCCTTACGTTTCGTTTTATTCCTTTATACCATGATTTATTTTATTTCTAGTTTTACCCTTTTTCAGCTTGTGCCTATCACCAATAACATCGACTTCTGTGGTGGTTGTGGCATCCACACGGCGTGAGCCCACACTCTGCCAACGGTAGTTTTGCATCTTTATCAAGTTTTTTACATACGAATAGAATGAAACTACTAGCCTCATGTTATAGCACACGATAGGCTATTTAGAGATGAATTTTATATAGAAGTCAAGAAAAATGTCGACCCGTGTAAAGTTCTAGCATTTGTACATATCTTTGCGAAACAGGGTTGATTCTCTCCTGCTTGTGTGTAAGCCGAATAAAATACTACAGTCCATCAAACACCATGGATCTTAGGCAAACTACTATCGCCAAATTAAAGGTCTCCTAAGCCTGGGCATCCAGGCCATGCTCAAATAGATTCAGCTACCATTGAGCCCGCCAACCAGGATCAGAAGCGTGGGATGACTACGTATAGACAGCAAGCCCCAATGACAGATGTTCGTACATAGATTTATTTTACACCTACTGTAGAATTCAGCGTCAAGTTCAATAGAAGTACACTAATTATTGCAAATTCATGCTATATATAAAAGCTTCTCAAGATACACTTAATAGATGCCATATTCATGTCGTGTAACGGATACGCTAAAGAGTTCAGGATCAGAGCTTACAAATAGACCAGATATTATGATGACAGGTCGTCTCATGCATATTCAGCATCGTGCATATACCTGCAGCAATAACTTGATAAAGAGAGCTCTCAGTACAACAAGATATCATGTCAATGGAACAATTTTTAAGCCAAACTTCTCGTTATAAAATCTCATCGATACGCTAACTCACATTGCAATGGTCCTCGCTGATACATGGAACGACGTGCCACAAACCCCTTCATAAGCAATAAGCGGGTTGCAATGTAATATCATTACTCTTATGTAGATCTCTGCAGAGGAGTTACTGATACTAATGTCAGGGGAATAATCTCTAGCCCAGTTTGCATACTCCATTATGCCTGCGAACAGTACATAAAGTACGAGAGTAATAAAAATAATAATCATGCGAACTACTGAATATTGTTAAAAATATACTTCTAGTGCGACAAAGGACAAAAAAATGACAGAGATCCATCTGAGCCGCATGACATCGAAACCTCTCGATTCTCTCGACCGCAGTTCATAAGCAAAGGTTGTTTCCAACATAATAATCTTCTAAAGATCTGTCCTATTCGAAGGAGAGGATAGTGCATGAAATTATCAACACAACCACCGAGTATATATATATTCACGAGCCAACTCCTGAGAGATCACCAGACCTGATAATCCATTAATCCAAATTATCCAGGGAAAGAATAATTCAATGGGAAAAGCCCACCATAGTCGTGGCCCTCACCTCAAAAACCCAACCCTATGCGGTCGGGTAAAAAATAAATTAGCAAGCCCTTCAATAACTCTGGATGGAGTGAAATAATTCGGTAGAGCCAAATCGATTGAAGTCCGATCCATGTTCTGTAGACGAAGACTTCTATCTATAAAGCTAGGGACAATCAAGACGACACCTATCTCTATAGAACCTTCGCGCCCATAGACCCTACAGTAGATTCACGTCTACTCCATCCAAAAGCGTCTTCCAAGAATTCCTTAGGAGAGATCACAGAAAGGTGTTAAGAAGCTTAAAGAAGCACCCGTCGCATTGGCCTCGCAAGAGAAGAGTGATGTGTTTAGAACCAAACGAGGCAGTGAGAGATCCCAGTACGATATGTCTCACACAAAACACTAATGAATTGCATATGCTCATGAATACGCCCTGTTATGAGGAAGCTTTTTCCCGACTCAACCTTAAATCCTTCATGTCTCTAAGCTGTATCTGCACTGGTTCTCAGGCTGTTTACAGGAGATATATACATGTGATCTTGATCTGAAAAGGAATTAATGCATAGTGTTGCATGACTATTCCATGAGGTGTTTGGCAAGTTGATACCCAGTGTGATGAGAGGTGCATATTTGAAGTGTCGGAATATGGGAGTATCGCCTGTGTATGTTTCTATAATCGGCTTGTTATATGTTTCTTTGCATGTATAGCGGTTGGTAGCATGTCATTGATTTCATTGGTATATCGATGTTCGTCTTGCAAGGTTAATTGCTCTGAAATGTTCTGTATGCACATAGTACTTATGTATTATCCATACGAACCTTAGAATTATTGTCTATAAGACACGAAATGAATATGATGCGTTCTTATGAGTCATAAAAGTCAGTGATTATCAGAGAAGACCCATAGATGTCGATACCGTCTTCAGGACTCAGTTTAATACGAATTAGTCTAATTCTTAATGTGATTAGGGATGTGTAAGATAAGAAGGAACAACCGGAACCAATCCGAGGAGGTTAAATGTAGTGTTATCGCATTTATGTGATCGCAGGTCGGCCCGAGACGTGATAGAGACGTAGCGTTAATTTTTTAAAAGCGCACTCATCCCTTATCCTTCGGTATGAGCTATAGATATGTGATCGATCACGACATTGCTTCTTTGGTTTATCACGTTAATTGTCTATGTGTGTTAACAATTGCGTTTAGGTCATCGAGATAATGCTCCGCGAAAAGCATGTTTGGTCGGTAACCGACTAGAGCAGGGTTCCCGGCTGTATTATTGTCGCCACACGGCAGTTCATGCTGTGTGGACGGTCAAGCAAAATGGATGCATCTTTCGGTTGGACAGGCAGGAGTTTGTCAAGATAGAGGCCAGAACCTTAGTAGCCATTGGACACGTCCAAGAAATCGCGTAGCCGGATTGGGTCACAAATGTGGTCCTAGTTCCTAAGCCACGGCATGGTGCATGTGTATTAATTATACTGATCTAAACCGGGCCCGCCGTTGGATCCATATCCTTGTCAAGTATGCATCGATGGTTAATGAGACGGCGTGGGCCGAACTGATGAGCTTCATGGATGCCTTCAAGGGATATCACCAAATAATGATGGCTGAAGAGGACGAAAGCAAGACCTCATTCATCACACCGGATGCTTGTATTGTTACCAAGTCATGTCTTTCGGTCTACGAAATGCCGGGGCCACTTGCCAAAGAATGATTACATGCTCATTGAAGATCTGCTCGGGAATACTATGGAGGCCTACATAGACGACATGTTGGTTAAGAGCTCAGATCGGGATAAGCATAGTCGGAATCTTTGCACTTGCTTCGAAATTATGCGCCATTATCGGATGAGGTTAAACCCGACCAAGTGCACTTTCGTTGTGCAGACCGGGAAATTTTTGGGCTTTATGATGACTAAGCGCGACATCGAACCAAACCGACCAAAAGTAAAAGCAGGGCCTAGATATGCAACCCCCTCACTACAGTCTGGAAGTGCAGCAACTGGCTAGAAAGCTAGTAGGTCTTAGCCATTTTTTTGTCCAAACTCACTTGAACTGGCCTCCGTTCTTCAAAACGCTCAGGAAGGTCAACGCGTTCGCATGGGATGAGGACTGCCCACCCGCGTTCGGAACCTTAAGGAATACATGTTGTCCCCCATCGTGCTATCTAAACTAGAGCCGGGAGAGGATTTGGAAGTTTATCTAGGAGTATCAGACCAAGCCGTAAGCGCAGTACTCTGCTGGAGACCGATCAGTAGGGTGTCCAAGACTGGTTATTACATCCTAGGGCCCAAACGTCGTTACTCCCATTTGAAAAGGTTGTCGTCACATTATATACTTCTGCAAAGAAACGCCTTATTTATAGGGTCAAACTATCCGAGTGTTGACCGGCCAACCCATTAGGGCTATCCTCCGTACCTCCGTTCTTCAGGTCGCTTGGTGAAATGGGTCAGATGCTCACTCAGTTCACGATTGAGTACAAGCCACGACTGGCAATAAAAGGATACGCCTTGGCAGATTTCGTGGTCGAGTGTACGTCGAGGGATATTGAACAGGTAGAACAGGCCGATCCGGACGGGCCTTGGGAGGTCGCCACCGACGGATCTAGTAGCAAGAGAGGGTCTAGCGGGGGCGTGGTCATCACCAGCCCAGAAGGATTCTAGCTTTATTATGCTCTGATCTTTCAGTTTTCACCAATGAATATTGAGGCCAAGTATGAGGCATTTATCTCTGGTTTCCGTTATGTCAAAGACCTTCGGGCCAAATGTGTCAAGATAAAGACGAATTCGGCATTGGTTGTCGGTTAGGTGCTAGGTAGCTCTAAGATGAATGGCAAACGATTAGTCCAGTACCGAGATCAAACGCTCACTAAACTTGTGGTTTTCTAAGGGCATATAGGTCGAACATGTTCCCTGATCGAAAATCGGATGCCAACATCCTGCCCAAGCCCATTCAGGAAGCTCCCATCATTATCTCAAAGATAGCTCGGGTTAAGGAGGTTCAAGCGCTAGCATAGATGTACCGTCGGTCGAGCGATCGGAGAAGAAGAAGAAAATTGGATCACAGACATTGTGAGATACCTAGAGAGCGGCCAACTGCCCGAAGACGAAAAAAGGTCCTGCAAGGTCAAACTCCGGGCTCTAAGATTCTAGTTCGTAGATAGCCGGATATACCGGCGGTTGTATGGTGGCCCGTTAATGAGGTGCCTTAACTATTTTAAAGCTGACCTGGTCATGATAGAGCTCTATTTCAGAATTTGCTCGGCTTATCGAGGGAGAGCCCTTGCCTGGAGAATCATGCTAATAGGTTATTACTGGTCATCCATATAGTTAGATTGTGAAAAGCTGGCCCGAGAATGCGAGGCATGTTAGGTATTCGCCTATGTGCCTAGTAGGCTGGCTACGTTCTACCAGCCGGTTAGTACGGTTATTGCGTTCGCCCGGTGGGGCCTGGATATCATAGGATCTTCCGCCGAGTTGGCTTAAAGGAGGAAATTGATCATAGTGGAAGGTCGGCTACGTTCTACCAATTTCTCCTCAAATTTAAAAACATTTTCAATCCTACAAATATTCAGTTAAATGTGTAAGATAAAGTAATAAAATGTGCACTTAACAAGTACAGTTAGCATAAAACAAATAGGCACTTTAAGTAAAACTTACACATTCGAATCCTTGGTTTTAAAAATCCAACACTTAAAACCCTTCTCAGCGGCTGTGAATACTTGAAATTGTCTTAATACAATCGGAGATTTCGTTGGATCCGACATTTTTATTGATCTCCGTATCACTTCTTTCTGTCATTGCACTTGAAGGGGTGGTGCTTGAGCATTTGAAGCCTTTTTGGACTCATATCTTTTATGCACTACGGCTCCAGTGTCCTTCCTCGAGTCAGAAGGTTGTTTTTGTAGTGTGGCTACAGCTGTTGTGCTTGAGTCATCAGGTTGTTGCACCATGGCAGGCTGTTGCTGCTTCTACTACCTTCCACATTTCAGGATGTTGTTGTGCTATAGCTTCAAAAGACACCTAAACAAGGGCATGGGCAACTACTTCAACTTCTGCAGCCCTACTACTTTCAATCTGTTGTTGCATTTGGGCAGGTACTACAACTTCTGGAACAGAAACTACGTGTTCTTCAGCAACAGCTTTGCTTTTCTCATTCTTCTTCGCAGCAACTTGTCGATCAACTTCTTCATGAGACCGTCCAACAGCCTGTTAGTCATCATTCTTAGGAGTGTAATGAGCAGCAATGTTTGCAACGTCATCCCAATGAGCAGCTTCTGGTAGAGTGGGGGTCAATCTAAGGTTGAAACGTGGAATATCAGACACATCCTTGATATACTCTTGCCTTTGTATAGCAAGGTTAATGGTAGCAAGAGTGTCTAGTTTCCCCAGAATGAGTCTTGGCTGCTCATTGCCTCAACATCTTCCTATGAAAGAGATGGTTGCAACGCTTATTTCTTAGCACCAAGCATCTTGTGAGCCACAGACTGGAAGGTCTTTATATGCTCATTGTCTTCAATCATTGATGGTATTTTTTTTTGGCCAAATCAATGATCTTTAGAATGTTTCCACCAAACGATTGCAAACTCTCTATAAACTCAGAAATGTATGCCTGTTTTCTAATCAAATTTAAAATATATTAGACTGTGAGTGGTTTTGGAGTTTAAGGTGCGTGCTAATAAAACTTAAGGTGCGTGATAATAAAACTTAAGTGCGTGCTAATAAAACTTAAGGTGCGTGCTAATAAAACTTAAGGTGCGTGCTGATAAAACTTAAGGTGCATGCTTTTAAAACTTAAGATGTTTTTAATAAAATTAAAAATAAAAGAATGAAGAACACACCCTGCAACTCATCAACTGGCCCAAATTGGACCTGAGGTTCAACCTGAGGAGATGCTTGACGTTGTGCTTGAACCTCTGGAGTGGTTGGGGATGGTTGTTGAACATCGCCAGCTACTAGTACCAACTCAACTGGATGAGGTACATAACGAGGCTCAATTCTGCCCTATCCAAGACCACCAGCCGAAAGCTCTTTCATTTCTCGATCGTTTAGATGTTTAGATGTCCAACCTTAGAATGTTGGAAGAGCCCTATGAACATGTCGCTCAAATTGAAGAACAACACGATCAAAATAACGGACCACTAATTTCTCAAAAAAATACTTCTTTAGCTCTTAATTTTAGTTTTTTTATCTAGTTAGAAGGTTTAAACAATCTTTTGAACAATTTTACAACCACTTACGTAAATAATTTGTAAGAAATAACTATGGAAACCTTATGTTTTATTAGTGAATTTTGATAATTTTAAATTTTTAATTTTTTTTAATTTAAAATAAAAATAAAAAATCGGCGCCTAGGGGGCGCCTAACGTGTTTTGCAACATTGGTTTTATTGCTTCCGCAGTTTATTTCAAATTTAGGCATTATCTATCTATCTCTCTTAAGTTTTAAATGCTTAAAATTATGCCTAGATTTTGGGGTGTTACAGCCCCTTTCTTGCCTCCAAATGCCCTTGCAACCACTCAAACTCCCTAAACATGCACAATTGCCCCATAATTAGTCCTCATATGCAACTTCACCAAAATAAGGAAATTAAATCCACAAATCAACTCAAATAAGGCACTAATAGGTACCAAAACGCTCTACAAAACAAAGCATCTTTGGCACTTATCATATACCATGTAATCCTCAACACCGTGAGGGTCAAGAGTGACCGCAGTGCAATATCAACATGGGGTTCCACAGCAAGGATGTGTCGTATCCACCACAAGGATTTGCTCAGACGTATCAACCATGGCTCGGACCCCGAGTACTACTTTGTAGTATCTACTCCTCAAATCCCAATTGCAGAGTAGCAACAACGAGCCGCACAACATCTCCAACAACCGCCCTTGCAACTGCAAAAATCACAACCACAGAAGAAATAAAATGGTAGTGTAACCACCTCGTGTTACGACCTCTAACCCAAACTAATTATTTAATTACTTACCCTAAAAAGAGAATTGAAATCCATTAATTATCTAGGAAGGTCCACCATAGACCATGGACCCTGGCCCCTAAACCAACCCCTTAGTCCTATAAGAAATAGATTAGCAACACATACATTCAGACCCTAAATTAGGCTCTTAGATATATAATATAGGGGCATAAGAAGGGCACTTAGAATTCCACAACCACAATAGATAGTCAAACACAACAAGAATTCCAAATTCCTTATCACCGAACGTAGGAGAATCAAAGAAGAAGAATTCTTAGAGAAAGAACATTTAATACAGCCAAGGAATTCTAATTAAGGCTAGAGTGTACCCATGTCTCAACAAAAACCTAAAAAATTTTTTCCTTGTTATAATCTTCTTCTTTGGCTCTTCTATTATGCTTTGTCTTGATAAATCTTTTATGATAATTATGATGTGATCTTGATATTGATGAGATGATCTTATGCGTTGATCTTGATAATCTTGATGATTATAAGAGGGATCTTGATAATTGTGTGATGTTCTTGATAAATCTTGGTGTTCTTGATTTTAAAGATAAAACTATGATTTTGATGATTTAAATATGATTAGAGCCCTAGGATTAAAATTGGATTTCGTATTATGATATTCTTGATATATTTGGGTGGGATTTCGCATGTTCAGTGTTAATTATGTTTAGAAGTTATTTTAGGATGTGTTCAATATGATTCGTGATTTTGATCCATTATTTGACTACGTGGTGTTGTCGTTTATGTTTAAAAATGTCTAAGCATGTTTCGAGTTCCACAAAAGATCCCGGGACCCGCCACTTACCCGCTGCCTATTATTGAAAAGGAATCAATGGGGGGTAGGTGGGGTAGGGGAACCCGCTGCCCATTATTGGCATCGCCGGCAGCGGGCAGGCGACTGCCCGCCGGGCACTCGCTGCCCGGTTTCTCGCAACCGGGGCGGGTGTCCTCCACCCATCGGCCATTCGCTGGTTTTTCCCCACCTCGGGATGTTGGCTTCCCCGTTTGATGTTTTCCCGACCCTCGTGGTGTCCCAACGGACTCCATTTATCGTGCCTAAGTCTAGTTTGATGTTTTCGGGTGCCGTTCGTAAGATAAAAGAGTCTTATGTATTGCATGCTAGTCGAATTGGTACCTCATTGACCTAGGTG
>VALG01016862.1:6657-26636 GCA_009835305.1 Ipomoea purpurea
CCCAATGCAAATAGGGGATTAGTCTGAAAAGTGTCTGCTACAGTTATAGCAATGCTCAGGACACCTCTTAATTGGGTTGGGCCGAGCCAGTGCGTTTGATACGGGCTTAAAGGTGCCTCCTATAGTTAGGGCTTGCTTAGAACACCTCGGCAAATTATATCGTGCACCAAGGCGCACAATACGCAAAACGACGTGGTTTCTATAAGTTTTGTGAAGAGTTGGCGCAACAGACACCGTTTCGTCCGTCCAATCCAGTTACAAATTTTTGAGTTCATGTGTACTATGTTAAGAGTTTATGTGTATTATATATTAACTTAAGAGTTTATGTGTATTCTTCCATACAATTCTATACATACGAAATATAGAATTTTTTAAGGTTCACAATGCATTATGCACCCTGATGCAAGATATAACAATTGGAACACCTCATGATCTAACAAATAAAACATATGCATTATAACAATTGTTTTTTTTTGTAATTATTTTAGAATAATATAAAATAATGTATAACCTGAAGAAATGTAGAAGCTGGCCCAGCAAGAGCAACCAGCTATGATCATGACAGCACCTTTGACAAGATCTTGCTGAATGTAAAGCAGTTTCGTTTGGACATCATGGTGGTTGTTTGGTCCAAGGTAATCCATTTGTTGGTCTCTAACAAGAGTCATAATCATGGCACCCCCGAAAGAGTCACTGCTGTTCCCAAATCTTTGCCTGGCTATGCAATTTCCTCACCTCCACTTCTCAAGCCTGCATATTAAAACTTCAGCAACTTCTCAACATCACAATATTTTTTTTTTTTTTTTTTTTTTATACTACCAGTATTCGCATCCACGGATAAAACTAATATATACAATTCAGTTTCGATCAAACCCTTTCCGGATAGTTCTTTCAAGGATATTATTGTTGTGTCCAGACATTTGATATGCAATTACCCATTTCATTTTTTTTCCCCGAAAAGGATATATATATTATATAATAGTTGTTCAAATAAGAACAACTTCACATCTTCTCTCTCTCCCTTTCTCTTTCTGCCCTTAGTGACTAGAGAAATTTGAATCTCAACAAAATCATTTTCAAGTATAGTAGATAATTATAGTCATTTCTTGAGAGCTCTAGTCAATTTTATATAAAAGTTTTGAGGTTATTGTAATAGCAAGCTAAGCTAGGTTGAAAGTAATTATTATTGGTACGGTGCATTATCAATAAAAAAAAAAGTACCTAAGGATCCATGCCAAAATAAAAGTAATGCCTGGAATAATATTGCCCAAGGCTGTGGTAAAAGTTGCCGTTGTGTAATTCATCCCTGTGTAATACAAGTTCTGTCGATAACAGGCCTGCATGCATATGATAATAATTTCATTTCTCATAATAAGGTATATAGTATAGGGATAAACTAATTGATAATAAAAACACATACTCTAGCAAACCAAGGACCATTATCTTCAAGAAAATGGAAATTGTCATCTTAGGCCTAACGTTCCTGCATTAAAAAAAAAAACAATGACACATATGTACTTAGCATGCATATTATACTAATTAAATCACCAAAACTTTATGCTTATATATAAATATAAGAGTGGATCATGTGCGAACAAGGTTTCATGTGTGATTGTGCAGATGCACAAACGCACAGTGTAAAACATCTACAAATGCACCGTTCACTTCTTGATTCTCTTTGATTGTCAACTCTAGTGCACGAATTTAAAAATATTTGACAGTGGATTTGTAAATGTTTGACGGTGCTATTTTGATTTAATTTAGAAATGTTTGTTTTGATTCTCACATTTGGAAATACTTGATCGTGCATATCAAAGTTGGACAATCAAGTAGTGTAGTGCATTTGAAAATGATTTATCGTGCATTGCTAATTATTTGATTGTGCATCCCGCGTTAGCACTGAAGCCTTGTCCGAATCCAAATATATATATATTTATATATAGTTATATATAATATATATATATATATATATATATATATATAATATATATATAATATATATTATTCTTCTTCTTTAATAAGTATAGATATGAAGAAGATGATGAGGTACCTTTCGAAGAAAATGGCTAAAGGAGCAATGAAGAGAGCGGCGGTGATGTTGCGATAGACAGCGAAAGTGTAGTGGCTCATGCCCTTTATTGAGAGCAGATTTGGCGATGATAGCCAAGCCTGCATATCCAAACTGCAAGAAGATGACAGCCAAATATGACTTTGCCATAGTTGAGAACTTAGCTAAACTCTCTCTTCCCATCTTCTGGCTGGACTTTTAATTTGCACTTCTGCTTTTGGTTCTGGACTTAGAATATAATGGTTGATGACTCCTCCTCCCTAGCTAGCTCATATATATAGGTTTTTCAATTTAATCTTCTTTTTTTTCAGAGTTAATTTGTTTAATGACATATGCATGTCTTCAACCAAAAATTAAGATAATTTTATTAATTAGTGCCCGATAAGATTTCAAGAATGAGAAACTAACACGTACATTCTCAAGAGTTTTTAAGTTAATAATTAAATTCACAATGATTCCATGACCCATTAAGTGGGAGGGTCAGTGCTTGGTGTCCACAAGAGGGTGAGGCCACCCTCTACACAAACGACTGTCAAGATTTAATTGTATATCCTTGTCCACATTTTATCACTTAGGAATTAACTAAACTACCCGCTGACTAACTTATTCTGTTTTAGATAATTAAAAGTATCTGTCACTTAGGAACACGTACTTTCTATACCATGTGAGTTGTGAATTGTGACAACATACAAACGTGAAAGCCATGCATTGCCAAAGTTCTCGATGTGAATAACTGAATATTGTGAGCACACTTCACATTCAATATAATTGTGGGCAGTTGCAATATTAGGCTATTTGCTAATATTACTCACCCCTTTATAAATTTTCTTTTCAATACTCTTCTTTTAAATGGTATTTTTTAATTGAACAATTAATTTCAATTTTAAATATAGTGGAATAATCATCCCATTTATGAGCACTCAATAATTATAAGTCACATTATGTGGTGAAATATTAAGGAAAAATAACATTTTCCTAAACTTTTTCTTTACAATCCATTATAGTGCAACTAGTATGGCCCCGTGCGATTCACGGATAGTAACATATATTCAATAATTATATTATTTATCAAATTTAAATAGTGCAAATAAATACTCAAAATATTAATATTTTTCAGATAAATAAAAAAATCATGTAGATAGAGAAAATGCTCCCAGTAGCTTCACCATCGGAAACTAGGCAACGGTCACCGAAAGTCGTTCAAGAACTCCTTGAACGATCAAGAGGGTTCTATTGTAATACTAGAGGTAGAGGTGGCAGAGACAGATTCCTCATAGAGCAGCCGCAGAGGAAACTCACCTTGTGGTTAGAGGCTCAACAAGAGGAGGGTCAGCCTCAAGAACGGTGTCCACCATCGTCCCAAAGACCCCGGTTTTTTTCTCCAGTGGCTCCAGCTCTCGCATTGATGGATGAATTTCTTTGATTGCGTCACACCTAATAAGGACGCAATGGATGAAGATGCTAGTGTTTCAAGCCAGATTGGCATGGTTGCGGAGTCCCACAGGCTCAACTGAGCTTTTCATCTCCCCATCTGTTTCTTATGATTATTCTAGTCTGGAATTGCCAGGGTGCGGCATCACCTCCCCTTTCACCGCACCCTTGACCATTACCTTCGTGCTTATAATAATCTTGTGATTCTCTGCCTTTTAGAACCCAAGGTCTCTAGTGTTCACGCAGATAAAATCTGTTCTGAGTTAGCTTTTTCCAGTTGATGGGGAGTATATCGCATTTCCTACCCATTGTAAGCAAAATACTTAGTGGCTATTTTGGTTAATAAAGATTATCTATTTTTTCTTTAAAATCCTACTAGTATCACTACTGGAAATTCTGGAATTTCCGACCACCTGAAAGTTATCTTAAATCAAGTCGAAAGCCTTGTTCCGACCACTTTTGGTATCTGGAAAAATCCTTGTTCCTATTTCCGACCACTTTTTGCTTTCAACTTGATTTAAGATCACAATTCAGGTGGTCGGAAATTCAATAATTCCAGTAGTGTATATTGTAAGTATATTTGTCAACTAATTGCCAAAGGGGAGATTGTAGTGTAAAATGTTACACATATAAAACCAACTTAAGTTGGCTTAAATAGTTGTCAAAAATGGTTAGCTTTAGGTTCTGGACCCTAGTCCAGTGTTGTGTCAGGTTGAGTCTGGATCAGCGCCAGGATGCAGTCCAGGATCAGGGCCACGATGCAGTCCAGGAAATGTGAGGCTTATTCAAACATTTTATTTTGGTCAAGACCATACTTCCATGGTATTTTAAATCAGGGGTTGTAGCTTATTTTGAGGAGTTGGAGCTACATATTTTCAAACCAAGAAGTTACCAATTTATTCATATAAATTACTACTTTGGGATTCATATTAATTTGAAGATTCAAGGATTAAAATTCTACATATCATTTCTCAAATCCTCCACGGTTTTTCTATCAATATATTCATGTGTATCCGAAAGTGGTCAAGTTGTGATGAAGATAACCTGCACGTCAAGTCCATGGTGATGCTAGAGTAGGGTGCTGGAGTAGTGTAGTTTATGCTTTAGTGTGTAATGTACTCCCCCTTGTAATCCTTATTTATCATCTAGTGCATTGGGCTGACGTGAGTGGCCTCGCAGACATAGGTGTGAGGCTCTGAACTGCGTGAACATTTCCTGGTGCACGGTTTCATTTATTGCTTTTATAATTAATTATTTATTTTGTCTGGAGTAGATCCTGGGCTTGTCCAACTTAATAATTGAATTAAAATTTAGTAGGAACCTTTAGGATATCTCTTGCATTCAAGATCCACGAGCTTTTTCAATTGGTATCAGAGCTTGGGGACTTAAAATATTAGTCTAACTGATATGGCTTACTCGTGTTTCTTGAAACTCAATATCTCAGTTTTTGTTCTTGATTCTACTTTTCTGTCAATCTTCTTTGACTTACTTTGCATTGAGTTTTGCAGAATAGAACGACATAGGGCACCTCTTGAATTAACTTGGTGACAACTATGCGCACTGGAAGGCTCGTACCAAAATGCACCTACGAGCTCATGGGGAGATGATCTGGAGGGCATTCTGTGGACTCATCTTATACCAAAGATGGAGCCACTCAGGAGCCCTCCAATTCTCAAACCAGAAACAGAATGGACAAATGCAGAGATGATTACTGCGAACTACAACAATAAAGCCTTAGATATTATTTATTCATTAATGCATGAAAGTCAGTTTATCCTTATTTACAGGTTGTGACTCTGCCAAAGACGCATGGGAGATTTGGAAACTACCTAATGAAGGAACTAACTCAGTCAAGCAGTCCAAACTCCAAATGGTCCAATCTGACTTTGAAGATTTAAAAATGACAGAAGACGAATCAATAGTTGATTTTCCATGCCCGTGTTCAGGAACTAGCAAATCGTGCAATCATTCTAGGCGAACCTTTCTCTCAACCTAAACTTGTAAGAAGATCTTGCGCCTCACTCCCTCCACGATTTAGAATGAAGGTCACAGCAATTCAAAGAACATGACGGGTGGGAGAACAAAACAGTAGCACAATTAATGGGAAACTTGCAAACCTATGAGATGGAAATACTCTCTAACCACACTAAAAAGAAGAAAAACATTGCCTTTATAGCTGAAGAACATGATCAGTATCTGATCCAGATTAGGTAAATGATGATCTAGTTGAATTTTTAATTAACCAACTTTCAAAACAGGTGAAACAGATGAACAACTCTCGAAATGGAAAGTTTCAAAACCATAAAGTGATCAACATCAAACGCCACACGTAACAACCAAAAGATTGGATCATCTAATTTTCGTCCATCACGAACTTTCAGTCCAGGGAAAATCAAGTGGAAAAGGCATTATGTGTTATGAATGTGAAGGTTTCGACCTGTTCGAGCAGAATGCGCAACATACCTAAGGCGTAAGAAGTCGATGAAGGCATCTCTAACCTGGAGTGATGATGACGAATTTGAACATGATCCTGATCCAGGATCTGACCACCAAAAGAGATCTCTGGTAACCTTGTGGCATTCACTGCAATAGCCAACATGGAGTCTGACCTAGATGTTGAAGTAGACTCAGAAGCTGGAGAATATGTGTCGGCTGAAAACCATGATTTACCAGTTCTCTCATTTGAAGTAGAATATAAAATGTTGTATGCAAAATGGGAAATTCTTGTAAAAGTAAACAGATCTCTGCTAGTCAAGTTAGTAATCTAGGGAATGCTAGAAAGTGTATAAAAATCAAATTACTGACAGGGACAACATTATCAAATACGGGCTCAAACGCGAAAAAGAACTCAAACAAGAGTTGGACATGCTCAAAAGGAGAATTAAAATGATGACAACACTTCCACCCTCGACCAAATATTGGATTCTGGAAGACAACATCTACCATGTATGGTTTAGGTTTTTCTGGCGGAAAAGACAAGGATGCATGTGATAGTTTTTGTAAAAGCTTCTAACTCTGACTCAGCACTTGGACCAGATTCGGATACTCCAGAAACTAGTACAGCACGGGAAAGGTTTGGTAATGTAAGGCGTGACAATCCAAAATTTAAATTCTATAACCCTATTTGTCATTATTGCATGGTTCGTGGCCATACCAGACTTGAGTGTTTTTACTTTTATAAAGATCAAAGGCGTGAGAAGTACACCCACAAACACATTGCATCGTTTGTAAAACAAGTGTGTATTAGGAAAGCAGATTTTATATCCCAGTTAACTCCAATCGCATCTCAAGGGAAACTAGCAGAAGACAGAGGAATTGGATTAGAGAATCTGCAAATACAAGATTGAAGGGTCATCATCGAACTAAAACCAGATCTAGAAGAATTGCTGGCCTAGTCCAGAAAATATTAGTCCTAATTCTCCGATTGCTGACTTGGAGAGTTCAAAAATCTGGAATTGTGGTACCATTTTCTACTCTCTCCTCTACTGGTGATGGTATTTCCTCAATACCAATTTCAATTCCTATCTTTTTTTGTCGTTCTCGTGCCTTTTGCACTGCGTAGTTCTATTTTGCCTAGATTATCTTGTTTTGTCTTCTTTGACTGGTTCTCTGTGTTCATTAAATGTCCATCTATGGTTTGATCGATTTTGTGTGATTCTACCTTCTAATTTATCTGCTCCAGTTATGCTTGTTGCTAATCCTGTCCAGTCTGGTTTCTATGTCAATGTCTGCTCCAGAATTCTCTGTTTCTATCTCTGCTTCTGTCTCTACTCCAGGAACCTCTGATCCAGTTTCTATATATACATATTCCTCTGAATTGGTGTCTGAATTTGGAAATGCTATTCTTTTAATGTCATATGTATTTGTTTTTGTGTGTTATGTGTTTTGTCCAGTCATGACCGTGTTTGGTTTTGGTTGTGCTTTCTGTGCTACGTGTTATGAATCTGTGCCTGAATATGCTTTATATGAATCTGTGCCTGAATATGCTTTATATGAATCTTTGCCTAAATCTGCTTTACCTGAATGTGACTGGTTTATTTGCTAACTGTCTATTTTGTTTGACCCAATTTGAATCTGGGTCTTTTGTTTCTTTTAGCTTATGCAGGTTCATATGGCAAATTCTTTCAGACAAAGCAAAAGGAATCTTGCTCTAAGATATGATGTTTCATTTGACGAACAGTCAATGTACTAATTGAGGGGGAGCATACTTATTTGGATTATCTTATTGTTCGAATTATCTTATAGGGATTATCATATTATTTGGATCATCATATTATTTGGATTATTTCTTTGGATTATCTTGTTGATGGGATTGATTATTTAAACCATCTTCGTGGTGAATTATATTGTGAACATGGGTTGAATATGGAGATTATTGAAATGGTGATAAGTGATGCATGTATGAGATATGGATATTACTCGTGATAATAGATGACGAATTGGAATATGCCCCTGCTTTAGATAAATCGGGCACTCCGTCAGCTAATAGTCCTACCCATTGATGATCACCTTTGGCCCTTATTTGACAAAAAGGGGGAGTATCAAGTTGAGGGGGAGTATATCGTCTTTCCTACCCATTGTAAGCAAATATACTTAGTGGCTATTTGGTTAATAAAGATTATCTATTTTTTATTTAAAAACCTACTAATATATTTGTAAGTATATTTTGTCAACTAATTGTCACGTTGAGTATATAGATTCTTCATACTTTATCTATTTAAGGTCAAAACTTGTGTGAAAGACTTGTAAGACGGCCTGAATCTTTTATGAATATGGTCAATAATCTGACCCAATAATTAAAGATTCGACTCACTTTACGAATTAAGATACGTGAGACAATCTCACATACTTTATATATTCTTATCTTTCATCATTGAAACTAATAAAATAATCTTTAAATTATTTATTTTAATTTTATTAGAAATAAAAAAATATTTTATTAGATACTATCCCGTGGCATTAGGCCTGCTATAATACATACAGATGCATACTTTGTTTCATTAATCACGCAGTTTTGTAACAGACTATAGACTGGGCAATGACCACGTACTAAACCACGATTAGATGTAGGTTTAGGGTAAGGGTTCAACCTTTTGAAAAAAAAAAAAGATTAAATGTAGGGAAAAAGAAGGTAATTTTTAGTGTTCTCGATGAATTGACAAGGAATCAAAACTTTCACTTTAACAATAATTAAGGGTGTGTTTGGTTGGCAGGTTTAACACTCAGGTATGAGTATAAAAGAAAAAATAAATAAATTTTTTAGTCTTCTCGATGAATTGACAAGGAACCAAAATTTTCACATTAACAATAATTAAGGGTGTGTTTGGTTGGCAGGTTTAGCACTCAGGTATAGGTATGAAAGTGATTGTTATTGTTTGGTTGACTGGTTATTAAAACACTACTATGGGTTGGAATACCTCATTAATCGAAAAACGCATGCCCTTATTTTATAAGGGTTTCATCACATTATTCATCCTTAGCCTAATCATTCACATTCCACCCTATTACCAAACATGTAAAATACTTATACCAAAATCCATTACCATTACCAAGTATTTGATACACTTCCGATTCTGATTCTAATGTGCGAACCAAACACACCCTAAATACTATTTCTATCACCAATATATGAAATATCACTTAATAAAATAATTGATTTAGTGTTCATAGGACTAATTAAATTTGCCTCTTTGATAGTAAATGAAAGACTACATTTACATTACAAATAATTGAATTATCACTAAATCTATTATTTGCTCATGACTAAAATGCAAGTTTCTCTGAAATATATAAAATACTCACTTCATTGAATATTTATATTATTTAATAGATAATAAACAATTGATTTGAACAGAAGAATAGAAAGAAGTGCTCAATTCATTGATCCCAATAACTCTGGGAGTTTTAAATAAACCGGAGTTCAAACACCCTTCCTTTCATTATTGGCCAGCGAGCCCTTGAGCTTTGGATGGTTCTCAAAATGTTGAATTAATAACTACAAGATCTCTTCATTCTCCGACTCGAAAGACCTGGGAGGATGCTCGCGGAACCCAGGGGCGGCGGGGCTTGTGTGATTTTTGAAGACAGTTTTATTTGAGTCATAATGAGGATGAAGCACAGTCCCAACGAAGAGAATGACACCACTAAATTCTTCTCGAATGGCAAACAGAAAGGGATGGTCAGCCACAAAGTCTGTTTTATCTTCTTTCTCTACCATCCATGCTCCCCTAGGCGGGGGCACTGTAAATGAAACAGCCGCGACTTCTGGTCCACCACTTCCGCGAGGTTCTCACCATGGAGCTAAGAAAGCTTAGGCACCACCATTACAAACAACAATGGCGGTGACGGATCTTTTCGCCGGAGAGATCGCTACCGAGCTCCTGAAACATCTCTATGCTATCTGCAAGAAGTGCGCCCTCTCCCGGAACAGCGCTTTGCAGCTCATTGAAGACATCAGTGCGGTCGACCCAATTATCAGGGAAATCAAGGCCACCAGCGTCGAGCTTCCCGCAGTACGCCAGCGCCAGCTCGATGAGTTCTCCAGGACCCTCTTCGCCGGCGTCGAACTCGCCGACAAGGTCCTCAAGTGTGGGCGCTGGAACATGGACAAGAATCTCCATTCATCGGAAAATGGAGAAGCTGGAGAAGCGGGTCTCCAGGTTCGTGCAGGGGATCAAGCCGGCCCACGTGATGGCCGAAGTCCATCACGTGAGGGTCGACACGGAGCAGAGGTTCGATCGGCTGGACAATTCATTCAAGCGGATCGAGCAGCAGCTTGGCGCTATGAAAATTGGCGTGGACGATGGCGGCGGGTGGTTGGGGGAGGCCGTGAAGAGGGTGGAGGAGGAGCAGAGGTGGTGCAAGGACAGTTTTGTAAATCTGGGTGCCGGGTTTGAATTGGGGAAGAGGAAAGTCAAAGATATGCTAATGAGTGATGAAGAAAACAGTGGCGTTTTTTTACTTTGTGGGGTTGGAGGCAGTGGGAAAACCACTTTAGCTAGAGAGATTAGCAAGGATGATGAAATTCAAAGTAAGTATCTTGAAACCAAAAGAATAAAATGGATTTTTTTTTTGTTTTTTTTTTTTTTTGTTGAATTTATTCTTTAATATCAATTACATATATACTTTGTTTTCTTCCTAAATATATAATTACTACTTCTCATGTTGTTCTTGTCTAACAATTGTAAGATTCTTTAGATATTTATGTGTCAAGAACAACACGATATTACAAAAACCCATGGACATTCTTCATCCTACCCCCACCATTAACTATTAAAAAAACATAACTACTAAAACACCCATTACTTTGGAAGAGGCGACGATGAGCCCGCGATCAAGCACCTGATGATCGAAAATACATGAAAGCGAAAACACGTGGCACACATACATCTTGACCTGTTATAACAGGTTGAGGGGTCGTCGACTGGGATTGGGCCTCCAGATCGATGGGTGCCTGGTCTCGGTCTCGGGGGCGTGTTCCAGTCCCCGATCAGCAACAGCAGTAGGCGCAATAAGGATGAGATCAGGGAGATCAGGGAGATCAGGGGCATCCTCAGCCGTGAGATCGGGGACAGCCTCATCAGCAGCAGCAGGCGCAATGATGAGATGATCAAGGGCAGTCAATCCCAGGGGCAGCCTCAGGCGAGGGATGAGATCGGCATAAGCCTCATCACGATCATCCTCAGACGCAGGGAATCACAGGGGCAGCCTCCGGCGATGGATGAGATTGGCATCGGGGTCAGTAGGCGAAGGCACATCAATATCAACATCAAAAGCCTTAGGCGCAGCAGCTTCTTGTTCATCTAGACATGGAGGCAATAATTGGAACCATTCCTGAAATCCCGTAGCATAAAAAGCTACTCCCATTCCCAAAAACATACTTTGCATGGAGAATGTTGCTTTGTATTCTTCCTTCATGAATCTTTGAACCACAAAATTTATAGCACTACCACATGTGTTTAAAAGAGATAACAATTCCAATAGCTCTCTACGCAGTATAAATGGACATACACGTATAGGATTGATGAACCCACTTATCTGGTAAGTATACACAGCCAGAGACATGTTCATCAGTGATAAGGAAGCAAGGTGTGACTTTAGCGAAGTGTTACCACTATTGGGAAATGCAGTAATTATATTTGGAAGAGGATAAAGTGGTATCAGGCGATAAAATGATATATAAAGTGGTATCAGAGCGATAAAAAGATATATAAAGTTGTATCAGAGCGATAAAATATATTTTCCTGGAATCCCCTAGCATAAAAAGCTACGCCATTCACAAAAAAAAAAAAAAAAAAAAAAATATAAATAAAATAAAAATAAAAACATACTTTCATGCAGAATGTTCTTTGTACTTCCTTCATGAACTTTGACCACAGAATTTATTGCACTACTACATGTGTTTAAAAGAGATAACACTTTCAGTATCTCTATAAGCAGTATAAATGGACATAAACATATAGGAATGATGAACCGACTTATCTTAGTAAGTATACACAGCCAAAGACATGTTCATCAGTGATAAGGAAGCAATGAGTGACTTTGGCGAAATTGTGACACCCCGTAAATCTAAATACTAATTGGGAATTAATTGAGGAATTAATCCAAGCTTTCTTTGCTAATCTATTTCTAAAAATCCTGAAATTTAATAGTCGAGGACTAGAATTGGACTAGTCACTTAAGTCAATTGAGTGTACCTTGTGCTTCATGGTTTGTACCCTTGCCCCCTTGTCTTTCCAACCTTAGTAAGGGTAAAAGTGGCTTTTCACCATATGAATTGTTGTTCAAGCCATCCCTAGCAAGACATTTCATTCATTCATCATTCAAGCCTAAGTCTCAAACCCTCTAACATCTCTCTAAAAGAACTTAGCTATTCTTCAAAAGGGGAGAACCTCCTAGCCTTGCAAAATCCTTCAACCAAGATTCCTACTTTCTTCTTCTTAGCATAGGAAAGCCGTAAGGTTCTTAGCTTTTTGGCATGTTTTTAGACATTCTTTTGGGTGCTAATCTAAGTTAGAAATCTTTCTTGTGTTTTGCTTGTGTAAGAAGTTGGTCGTGAAGAAGAAGCTCATAAGAAAGATGCTCAAGAGGTAGAAAGGGAAGTTTGTTGGCGTACAAAGTAACCCATACTATACAAAACCTTATTTTCTTACCTAAATGATGGATTATTGCTATCTATTGATTTCTGGTGTGATTGTTAGATTTTGATGCATGACTTGTGGGATGCATGTAGAGCTTGTAATTTGGTTTTTCGAATACCATTGCTGGGCTAATTTCTGGGTCCAAGTCATATCTTTTGTGTGATATTTTGGTTTTTTGACTGAACTGACCTGATGATAAAAACCTCGAAGGAAATTGTTACAGGTATGTACCCACGGCGAACGGTGGCAGTGGCCTACCCGCCGCCCCACCCGCGGGAAATGGTGATTTGGGGAGTGTACCCCGCGGGCAGCCCACGTGGGGGCCTACCGTGGCCACCCGCCGGGGAACATTAGGAGTGCAGGATTGCTTCCTCGTGATTCTTTCTCTTGGTGTTGATGGTTGACCTCCCGTTGCTTGATTATTGAGCTCTTTATGAGTCTTCTTGACGTTTCGTATGTCTAGAACGATGAGTTAGGAATCCATGTTAAGGATTGTTCTTGAATCGTGCTAAGGGTCCAACTTTGTGATTCGTTGGGCTAATATGAGTCTTGAAGGTTCGTTGGAACCCTTTTGGTTTATCCGTTTGATGAGCATGCTAGTTTGATGTTCATATACTAGTATGTATGGTTTGTTCCTTCTTGTTGTGGATTGGCAAACTTTTGTTGCCAATCATTTGATGTTGAATTGTATTCCTTGATTGTTGAGTATATCTCATGACTTGTTGAAATCTCTTGATTGATTCTTATGACGTTATCTTGTATAAATCGTTGTACCCTTTGTTGATCTCGATTGAGTATTGATGAGCCTCAATCCTACTTGATGATGATCACTATGTGTGAATATGAATGAGATGGTGGTTGGTTACTTGAGCTTTGCTCATATGAGATCGGTGGTATATGACTATGAATTGAACAGTACCCTCGGTACTTGAGATCGGTGTATTCTGATTGGTCGTGTAGATTGGTGGGGGATGACGGTCCCAGACCTGGAAAAGGTTGGACTCAGAAGTACAGGGTGGCACTCGGAGGTACATGTTGGAACTGAAATAAGGTTGGGTAGCCATAAAGGTGGTACTAAGGTATAAGGTTGGAACTTGAAACACGAATGTGTCATTATGTGACTTGCTGTACTTCCTTGCTTATGCATGTCTTTGATGTACTCTACCTTGTGAATGGTATGTTGCATCCTGAGTTGTGTTGCCTTTGATGTTTGTGGTCTTGTTGTTGTATTGAGGTTGATGATCCTCGTCCTTGTTGAGAGTGTGATGAGTCTTTGATGTTGACTTCCTTCCACAGTTTTTAAAATGATATATACTGTATTCCTCAGTTCCAAATGGCTTTGTTTATATCTATCTATACTCTGCTATTTAACGCGTATTGATGGGTTACCAGCATTATTTGCTGACCGGTGTTATCCCTTATCTTTTACAGGTTTTGCTTAGTTGTGGAGCGCGATAGTCGTTGTTGGTAGCTATGGTAGTTCCCTCCCTCTAGTGGCTTTTGTTTTGGGCCTGTGAGCCTTAGTTAGACGTGGCTTGTGTGCTGATGAATGTCTAAAATAATGCTTTTTCCTTGCACATTTTGGTATTTTACTGGTAAATCAATTACATATATATAGCCAATTTGGTAACTTATGGAATGAATTGTTTGTGTTTAGGTGACTTGACAAGAAAATGATGTTTTGAGCAAACATTGAGTTATTTGATCAAGATTTCAATTCATCATAGCATGAGGATATTTTTGTGAGGCAAAATAAAAGAAGAAGATTGAACAACACTCTTTCCATGTGCCAAATTTTTACTGCTGGTCTTGATGATATAGCTCATCTTAAATGCAAAGGCAAAGCAAAAGATAGTAAGCTGGCATTTTCGTTCCCCCAGATTTGGCACATTCTACCATTTTGACCATATTTTTTACTATGGCGTAGCCATAATTTAAGTGTTTTTTTATGTCATTGGAAAGCTAACTTGAAGAGATACAAATTTGATGAAGACTACAAACACTAATTCAAAGTTTTTGAGGGTGAAATCTGGCCTAGAAGACGACCTTAGTGCACAGGCAATGCACACTGCCTGTGGCCACGGGTCTGGCCACGGCTGTGGCCACACCCGTGGCCATTGGGCAGTGTGCCCTTCATTTCTGGCAATGGGTATGGCCAAGAGCGTGGCCATACTCGTGGCCAGCCCTCTGCAACTTTTGCAGCGCGTTTTTGACCCTTTTAAGGGGATTTTCCACCCCAAAACATATCTTTCATTTTTATCTTTTCATTTCCCTTTCATTTCTCTAGTAGGGTTAGTTTATAATAGCTTAGATTAGTGTAGATTTGTGGTTCCTTTCCATTTCCAAGCTCAAGAACATTGCAAATATTGGATTTCAAAGCTTCAATAGAGAAGTTTTCTTATTATCTCTTCTCTTTACTTTTCATCTATGCTTTCAATTACTCTTTCAATATTGTGTATCTTTTGTTATATTATGAGTAGCTAAGTGTTTTAGGACTTGGATTTGGTTTGATATCTTGCTATTGATGCCTATTTGAGTTGTATTGCATAAATGGGATTATTTGGGTGTTCTAGGGTTAGTTGTGTGAATTGGGTTTTTGTGAAATTGTGTATAATTGTTGGATCCCAATTATATGCTTGATTGGAGTGTGTTTGTTGCTACGAGAGTAGAGCTTGTACACTAGCCACACATTACACACTTAATCCTACGAGAGTATTTCGGGTATTAAGGAGATTTTTTTGCCTTGTGTTCTTGCTTGGGCAACCTTGGGTTGAATTGCCACGAGAGTGGAGTTTAAGGTGAGGTTGCAAGTCCAAATAGTTACGAGAGTGGTATTTGGACACTTTTGTGCATCTCACCTTACCCTATGCCTTGTTTAATTCCCTAATCTTTAGTACATATATTTGGCATCGTTTAGCTTGAATCAACCATGTCCCGGTCTTTTGTTTTACTTGTCTTATTTGTTATTAGCTTAATCTTATCAAACCAACTCCTTATCGATAGATCTAGCTTCTAAAAGGGTAGTTTTAACTTGTGCTTAACTCCACTTTACATCAATTCCTAACATTACAAGAGTCATCTCCAGTGGAACGATATCTAAACTCTATACTGTAATTTGATACTTGATGGATGCATGAAAAACTTCCTCATCAAATTTGGCGCTGTTGCCGGGGATGGCTTGGTTTTGATTGTTTTGTGGTAGTTACATTTGTGAATGACTATTCTAGAGACTAGACAATTTTTTTTTTGTCTTTTGTTATTTATTTTTACTTTTGTGATTATGTTACATAACTTGGTGCATTGCTAGTCTTGCATATATAGCATGTACTGTCCATATCAACAGGGGGAACAATATGAAAGCCAAGGAAGCTACATGTCTGATGGAGGATATTACAATTCTCAATCTCATGGGTGCTATGGAGACTACATGCCACAACAAGAATACTATGAAGCTCCATCCATTAGTCCTTTTACAACTCAAGCCCCACCTCCTGAAAATTACTTTGATGCTCAATCCCAAAATTCTTATCAACCACAATCTTACTCCCAAAAACTCATGCTCTCAATACACTCCAAACTACCAAAATTCTTAACCACCACAACTTTACCAAGATTCATCTTTCCATTCCCAAGATTCTTACTACAATTTATATCCTCAACACCACCAAGATCCCCAATATGCTTCATATGATCAATACCATACCCAACAAACATCTCCATACTCTACGTACCCTTCTTACGCACCCTCAAAACCACATTCCACCCAACATCCATACCATCAAGCCCACCTCCATATGAACACCACAACCATTCACCAAATGTCGAGATGTATGAATTGGATGAGGAGACTTTACCGTTGGCTAGGCATTGGGAATGCACAATTGTAACCGATGGTGGCATTGAGGATGAGGGTTATCCCATGAGACCAAGTGAGGAAGAAAATACTATTAATCAAATGGGAACCTCAAGGACATCTACATCAAGAGTCTCAACAATAATGTCAACCCCTAGATCAAGAGCCCGAGATGATATCCAAGTTGATGAGTGTCATAATGCAAGTCTCTTCACGAGTGGATGAGTTACAAATTCAATCGGAAAATATGATGGCTCAAGTACAAAGTTGGACAACTCAAGAGCCGATCCAAAATTCATTATCCAATGAAGAAAATTCAAAAAGAGTTTCCATTCTCTAATGAAGAGCATGGGTTGATGGAGATGAGAAAATGTGAAAAAATCTTGAAAATGAAGTCCTTGAGGAGTGCAATGAGATGAAAGATTTGAATGAAGAAGATGATTGCAATCTTGAGACACAAGTTGAATTGGAAGAAAATGGTGGCAAAGGAACACTTGCAAAATGTTTGTTGGAGGAAAGAGTAGAGGAGAATGACGTGAATGAGGAAACTCCTTCATTGGATGAAACTCCCTTTGATGAGAATTTTAGAAGAATTTGGGAACCGGGAGGTGTCAATGTTCTTGAAAGTGGAGGCCTACATTGGCTAATTTTCATGTCTAAGGATTCTTCCTTTTTATTGCTCCATGAAGAGGACACAAGATTCTCCCTGCTTGCCAAAGATCAAGAAACTCAAGAAGTGGGAAAAGGTGGAGATCAAGAAAAGGATCAAGCTCATAACTACTCTCTTGATCCAAAGTTTAGAAAAAAATCATCATTTGATTTATGGATCAACAATGGATTTGAGGAAGGGATATTCTTGGAGTTTGATTTGAATGAGCTTACGTGTATTAAACTTTGAGGTGGTGAAGATGAGCTTAAGGGAATTATTGATGGCCACCACTTGAAGAAATATCTAGAAGAAAAAGGTTGATAGAAAGATGGGAATTTTTCTCCTTCAATCCATTGATGGTTGAACACTTGAGAGGTTGAGTCGAGCTAGCGACGTTAAACTTAGCGCTTCATGGGAGGCACCCCATGTTATCTTTCACTTATTGCATTTTATCTTATTTTTTCTTTATATTTTGATTTTGATTTATTATGCTTTCACTTGTGCTTTCATGTGTATATACCCTTGACTCTAGGAGTGACACTAAGGAGTATGCTCAATTCCAAGAAGGCTTCATGATGATTCTTTGGCACAAGAAGATTCATTAGGGGATCTCATCTACCTTCTCTACTTTCTTTAAATGTGTTATAGTGCTTTACTTGGTGTAGATAGTAGAGATTGTGCTCCTTGTGCTTATTGTGCTACCATTTTCCCCCTCGTGCTTTATTTTCTTTCACATCGAGGACGATGTAGCCTTTAAGTGTGGGGGAGGGGATAATTTGGGTGTTTTTCTAAAAAAATTGAAATTTTGAAACTTTGCTTGGATGACTCATTGTGCATAGTGTTTGGTAAATTGCATTTCCTTGCTTGAAGTTGTGATTACTCCCTCTTTGTTGGTTTGTGGTTTGTTTTGGTGGAACTTGTTGCAATCCAACTTGTGATTGATGAGCCAAGGGGTAATACATGATTGATCTATTCTCTTGCCAACAGCCTTGTTAACCACTTAATAATTGAATCAATTCTTGATCTTGTGTGTTATGCATGCTAGTGAAGGCTTATGTGAGATTCCGGTATGGTTGTTTTGCTAGAACTTGCCTCATTACTCCTCGTGTTAAGTCTAAGATTTGCATGTTTTGAAATGATTTAGGCCATTTTTGTTTAGCCCGAGCCTTTCAAGCCTTACCCTTTACACATGTGTTTACCCCTAGTTGTCCCCGTTGAGCCTTTTTTTGTTTAATAAGTGCTAAGCACTTGTCCCTACATTGTGATTTTTTTTTCTTGGTGTTAACCCTCATCATTCACCCTTAACCCTTAGCCAAAATGTTTCCATTCACCCTTGAGAGAATAGAGCATTTATTCTTTTTCTTTGGAAGAGATCTTTATTGGAGCTTGTTTTGTAAGCAATCCTCTTGATACTTTGTCTAAGTGTAGGGTCTTGATTCATTGAATAAGTTTGTTTGGTTGATTTGAAAAAAAAAAAAAAAAAAAAAAAAAAGAATGAGAGAAATTGAGAAAAAAGAGTCATGAAAAAGAGATGAATTGAGAAAAATGAAAAGAAAGGAAGAAGAATAAAAGTTTAAAGTTGATTCTAGTTTGTGTTGAAAGTTGTACCCAACCCCCACCTCTTTAGAGTGTTTTGCTTTGTGTTCCATTGTAAATTGCTCCTTTGTCTATAGAAGTTATATCTCTTCTAGCTCCAATTTGTGAATAAATGTGAAGTTCTCTCCTTTTGTTTATTTCCTTACCCTTCTTTGTTAGCCATTCACCCTTAGCCCCATTACAAGCCAAATAAAAGTCCTACTTGATCTTAGCATGCAATCTTAGAGTTGAACTAGTGGGAGTATGAAGGGCAAGCCTATGGAATCTCATTCAAAGCCAAGTTTTGCATAATCTAAACTTAGCATTTGTGCACACTTGATCCTCACGTACTTTAATGGTTTTGGTGCTTGGTTATTGGCTTGAGAATGGAACTTGTGTGCCAAGCTAAGGTGATTCTTGAAACAAGTTGTTTTGTAGCAAGTTGGATTGTGGTTTGATTGGTTGTGCAAATTGGGAGTATGATCAATTTCTTTGCTAGGATAGTGATTTATTTCTTGTCTTTGCTTGAGGACAAGCAAAAGTTTAAGTGTGGGGGAGTTGATAAGTGCGTTTTTGTCTATATTTTTACCCCTTCTTGAAACCCATTTTATTTGTGAATTGTTTAAAAACTTGTGTGAATTGTGGCTAAGTTATGTTGGTTTTATTTCAAGGTGCAATCATTCACAACAAGTGAGAAATTCAATGATTTTTGGAAGATACGAGCAATTTTTGGATCAAGAGATCAATCAAAGAGTTGGAATGCATTTAGGAATTTTCAGCAGCCTCGTACCCCCTCCCGTGACGCCCATGCCATCAGCCCATCCCGAGATTTGAAAAACGAAGCAGGTGGCGTACGCCTGTCGTACGCCCATCCCCACAGGGGCGTACGATATTTCTGCCCAAAACCCAGTGTTCACTGAAAATGCACCAAAAATGGTACGCCCTGGCGTATGCCCATCCCTGAGGCATCCCACTGTGCTCTGCTCTATTTATGCGCGTTTTTGGGTCATTTCAACTCGGGTTTTGACCCATGGGTTGAGCCCTAGCTTCTCTCTTTCACTTTCCTTTCATATTGTAGTGTTAGATTAGGTTTAGATTTAGGTTTCTTAACATTTTTCAAGCTTGTATCAAGGATTCAACACTTGAATTCCAAGATTCACCATCCATTTCTTAGTAAAGTTTTCTTCTCCCTTTTATCTCTTTATATTGCAATGTTTATGCTTTTACATTTATGTTTTTGTGTCTTTATGCTATTGAATCATG
>VALG01016867.1:8956-25583 GCA_009835305.1 Ipomoea purpurea
TATAGGCAATCAGGTTTTTTTTTAAAGTAATTTTTTTGAGAGTTAAAAAAAAAAAGAATTTTCTCCTTCTTACCATTTAAAACAAAAAAGGCTCCTTATCTTTCCATGCTCAATAATGGCCAAAGCTATAACTATGAGATGATTGCTAGTAAATATCTACAATAATGGAGTTTGCTGCTTCCTCTGCCCATATACTAGAAGTTCTAGTTTACCTGCGCAGCTGAAATATTTTGCTTACTATTAAGGACTTCATTTAATTTCTTCAATAACGTCTAATTAATACCTTGTTAATGAACATACAATATAACACAACCTGCATAAAAGTTGTAAACTATTTTCACTCTCACCGTCCTGTGTATATTTTGTTCTAGGGTGACAATAATTTTATTGCTTCAGAACCTATCACCAGCTTTAATTTAATGCCATTACCTATAATAAGTGCATGGTTCTTTACACCATCCTCTCGCACCTATTGGTATACTTCGATTATATACATACTTTTCTTCATGACTGTTATTGTTATTATTATTCGGCACTCCACCCCACTTTTTTTGACTTTTCTTGCTTCAAAACTGAAAACCTTTAATGTATATTAAGACTTCCTGTTGTTTTAAACCTAAAAAATTCTCAAGCTTAATACCTTCCCAATCTAAACTTGATTGCTCAATCAAGATAATATATGATAAAATCACCTTTCTGCATCAAAGAGATAAATTGAATGGTAACAGACTAATAACATGACTTGCAGCAACTGAAGATGTAAGAAATTAATCTTGGCACAATACCATTTCATCAAGCTCACAAGTCAGGAGGATTGACTACATTTGTATTTTGGAATCCTGTTAACTAATCATTATACGTAACATTCATCCTTAGATTTAATACTTACTTACACATACAGTTGTTTTTCATATATAGTATGACTATTTTATTCTTTTTCAAAAGAAAGTTGCAGGATGATATATGAGGTTTCTTACAAATGTGCAGGTATTTCTATTAGGATGCTTAATCTTCAAGAAAATGTATGTCTTCCTCCTTAAGTGATGCTTTCCCAGCATGCTATATGCATGTAACACCCCACTTTTCTTAATCTTAATTATAATTCTAAAACCAAAATTAATATAAACTAAGCAGCGGATAAACAACTTAATGAATAAACTAGTGGGTATGTCACCGCCACAACCACCCCTCCAAGGTGATGCACAGGCTAACAGATGGAACTAACTCATTAAATCCAAATAACATAGTAAATACTTAATTTAAAGTCATAAGGTGGATAAACACCCCGATGTCTATCATCCAACATCCATAAACATAAGTCTACAATCCATCAAAATAAACTGATGATAATAGATTAAGAGTTTAGGCTATAGATCTACTAAGCTAGTTACACGATCATCTCTTATACGTTGGGCCCACCTAAAAGGGATTTTGCAAAATAACACATAGACAAGTCAGGAAAACACGTCGTTAGCACGAAGCTAAAGTAATAACCGCATCTCAACCCTGTAAAGTACTACAATATATACTTTGGAAAAACATTGATCACAACTCTAATTAAGCAATCTCGACACTTAGAACAACTTTAAATACATCACATTTTTTATATCTTGCAACCTATAATGATCAATAGCACGCTTCAAATATAAACAACTCATCAACATGAATATTACATCACATATTTTCTCATAACAAAACTCATCTAACGAACTCATGCTATCAATTATTTCTACTAACAACCATACGAAATTCTTTCATGCCTTCAAGATCACATCTTGCAAACTAGATATATAAGTATCAAATGCAACTAAAGCAATCATGCTCATATACAATCCTGGTTAATCATACTCAAATTATGCCAATCTATGCAAACGTTCTCATTATGCAATCTTGTGCAATACTATACTCCAATGCAATCTCGTGCAATACTAAACTCAAATGCAATTCGTGCAATGTATAAGTATACTCAACACTCGCTTGTAAAAAGAATACTTTTCTTGTGGAGGTTCTTAGAGCCACAAGGACTCACTTGCTTTCTTTCTTTTCTTAGAATCACAATGACTCGTTTTCTTTGTTTCCTTTTCTTAGAGTCGCAATGACTCGCTTTCTTTACAAATGGACAGGTAGGAATTTCGCCGTATCGTGAACGAACCTATCCAGGCACGACGTCTAGCCACCCTAATACTCATCTTGTCCACCGAACCACTCTCTTGGTTCTATGCTCAAACTCTGTGGAATCAGGTATCGAACTTTTAGCGTGCACAACCCCTGACCAGGAATTTTCCAAGCCTGGCGGGCGTTTCCAACCTCGTAACGTGGGAATACACCTGCTTATCATATACTGGGACCGCAATGTCCATCATTCATCCGAGAGGAACGTAGTCCAACGGGTTCCTCCAAAATAAGGTTTTTACCTCACCAATAGATGATATATAGATATATCGCTCATGCAGTCTCATATATGAACACTTAATTATGCGAAAAGACATGCACATACTTCTCAATTCATTCTCAAAAATAAGTAAAGATACTCTACGTGGAATGAGATTTTTGGAAAATAATACTTAGGGCTCACGTTGGCCACTTATGCTAGTTATGCACTTTTAAAACATGATTTACTTGAAATGCAATTTACTCTGAACAACAATGCTTCAAATATATATAGTATAGTAGATATATATATATATATATATTATATATATATATATAGTATATATTAAATATCACAGTTGAACTCAAGAACAAACATTCATAATAGTTCAAAAGACCATGCTCTGTACATTCTATCATCAAATTAGGCTTCAAATTCCATTAATTAGACAACACAATCTAGTCATGCTTTTCTAATAAATTTTATTCACAAAGTGATCATGCTTCTCTATTCATTTCACAAATAACATCAGGAAGATATCACACAACAAATCTCAAAGGCAGTGAACACAAATCATACTACTGTGAAGCAATTTCATCACAAAATCTACCATAACATACTCATTTCTAATTTAAATTTAACGAAATCAAAACCAAAGCGTGCGTCAAGGCGACCCCGAGGTACCGAGCCACAAGGGCCCGTGACACCTGGCCCGAGACCACACGTAGTTGAGCCACAAGGGCCCGACCACTGCACATAGATAACTCAGGGACCATGGGGCGGGCTCAGCATTGCCCGCCCCCTCAGGCCGTTAAATTGCCGGGCCTAGGCAACGGCCCTCTCCTAGGGCCGTGCCCTAGGCCCGACTGGCCACGGCTCTAGCTAACAATCCCCTTGTTGGGCCGTTGGCTAGGGCCGTTACTTCATCTGGGGCACACTGTCTGTGCACCAGATGATCTACTTTCATCTGTAAATAACTCAGACAACACCAACTGATCCAAAACATTATCAACACATCATAGACAAGTAATAGATCACTTCATAGCTCAAACACATCAAAATCTAGTATTTCTACTCATTTCTACCTAAGAAACAAGGCTTTACAGAGCCAAAATCTAAAGGTGGGAATCCATGGGGTTATACTTTTGTAGACTTCTTCTTGTTTGGGATTCCTCCTTCTTCCCAAGTCAGCTACAACCCCCTTCGCCACTGTGTTTTCTTTGGTTTCTTGCAAAGTTCTTGGATAAGGAAGACAAGGTTGGGAATCAAGAGGCAATGGCTGAAAACATTTCATTTTATAGGGCTCTAAACCCTAGGAGAATCAACAATGATTGGTAGAGGGCAAAGTGGTAATTTGGTGGTTGTTCTAAAAAGATCAGACAATGTGTTGGATGGTTGTGGTCTACCAAGCTTCATGGACCAAGTCTAGAATCATAGTTTAAGATAGATTTTGGGGGTCAAAATGTATTTTTCCAAAAATACTTTCTAGACAACTACTTAGTTTAGGTTTCTCAGATTTCTTTCGGTTTCACTCAGATTGACTTTTCGGATTAAAACTTGGTACGTGATGTACCCAAAAATTTATGATTTTGGAATTAAAATAAGTTTCGGTGTTGAATTAATTTAAAATATAACTCAAAATAATTTATTTAAACACCAATTTATCTATAAAAAAAAAATTAATGGAGTGAAATGACTATTTTGAAATTTCTTAAAATTGGATTTATAAAATTAAATTTTGGGTTATCGAAATGCATCTCCACCATTTTCGTCCACTCTCCATTTTTTTTGGTGAAATTTTTTCGTCCACTCTCCATCTTCATGAAAATGTTGTCTGAATTGTGAGGACTTATTTATAGTGTAAACTCTTGTGTATTTAATGTTAGTATTGAGGATTGCAAAAGTTTGTTTCAGTTGCTTTCACATATTTTGATATGCAACCTTTTAAATTTCAAACGTTTACATTTTGTAGAATTAATGAATTTTGGGAAGAAAAAAAGTTCCAAACCTAATACACATTGGATAACGCAAAGGACCAAAAGCAATTAATGAACAATTTAATTAAGCCAGATATTCAATCTCCCAAACGGCATAGTATTGTGTGGGTGGAAAATTTTTTTAAGCCTAAAGTTATTGCTTTATTATAATAAAAGATAAAATAAAATAAAACATAATAAGAGTTTATAATTTTATGATAAATTTATCAATTTATTATTCTATCAAGATATATAGTCTAATGGTAACTCGAGTTGAACTTCCATTTAAAAGTTATAAGTTCAAACCATATATGAAACGATACTAATTGTAACACATGCTAGTATATTCCGAAAGAATATTTTAATCTTGATTTACTTTTCCCTTTCAATTCTCAATCATTATATTATATATTCGGAGAGTTTTTTCCCAAAATGGTCCCTCGACTATCGCATCATTCATTTTGCATTTCGACTTTTAATTGCACCCAATGTGGTCCTTTGACTTTTAAAACTCCTCCAAATTGGTCTCTGTTAGAAATTCCGTCTATTGAGTGTTAAAATGAAGGGCATTTTTGTCCGTTTACCTATTATATGCTAAATATACTCTGAAAAATAGTCGAGTGAACCATTTTGGGAATAGTCGAGGGACAATTTTGGGAAAATTCATTTATTTATTTCCATTTTTTAAGACTATATATTAGAATTTCTATATATTTTTTTTTTCTTACAAATATAAATAGTTTTTAAACTTTCACTACAATTTTTTCTTCTGTCTAAACATACAAATTTTTCCTCTATCCCTATCAAGTTTTAAAATAAGTTTCGTACTTTGGTAAACAAGTTTAACTTTCAAATTTAAGTTTATTAATATTCATATATAAATACAAACAAACTTCAAAATGACAAGAACTTGTAATATTGAAAAATGATGAGCTTTAGGTTTAGAATTGCTTGTTTTTGTGCTAATTATTTTTGCATTTGGTTTATTTTACTTGTCTTTAACACATAAAATTGATAGTCATAGTTGTAGACTCTCTGTTTAGCATGATGTATTCTTGGTAGAATAGGCATTTGGAAATGGTATTTTTGTTATGTTTGTTAACTTGAATGAAACTAATGGCTTGCAAGTTAAGTTAAGCAACTTTTCAAAAATATTTTCTTAAGATTTTGTCATTGACCGATGAAAGTGACGCGTACTTCTCAGTTCAAGAAGTGCTAGAAGCATAGCGATTGATTGTAAATAATTAATTTTTATTTTCAAAGGCTACTGACCGAGAATGAAGCGTACCCTTTTTTCGTGTCTAAATTGATAAAATAGTAATGTTAGTTTTTAGTGGTAAAATAATATTTTAATTGTGATACATAGTGATTGATTGCCTATTGATGTGTGTGTGTGTGTGTATAGAGGGAAGTTGGTATGTTTAGATAGAAGGAAAAAAATTGTATAGAAAATTTAAAATTTTGACTTTTGATTGTGGATTTTTAATATTTATTTTGTAAGAAAAAAATGTTATAAGAAATTCTATTTGATAGTCTTAACAAATGAAATAACAAACTGAAATAAATAAATGAGTTTCCCCAAAATGATCCCTCGACTATTCCCAAAATGGTCCCTCGCTATTTTTCGAGTATGATTAGGCATATAGGTAAACGGACGAAATGTCCTTATTTTAACACTCAATAGACGCGATTTCTAACGAAGGCGATTTGGGGGAGTTTTTTAAAAGTCAAGGGACCACATTGGTGTACAATTAAAGTCGAATGCAAAATTGAGAATGAGTGATAGTCAAGGGCATTTTGAGAAGAGAAATTACCGATTTGGTCCTCGACTATGGAGGATTTCACCATTTTGGTCCCCGACTATCAAAATTAATTCAATTTGGTCGCCTCACTATAGACATTTTATCCTGTTTGGTCCTAAGTGTTTATGTGCAGGTCAAACCTAAAAGGCAATTTTAGAGATTTTAAAAAAAGTATTTTCTTAAATTATTCTCTTAAATTTAAGTCGTTTGTTTTATATAAATAGGTTATTTTGTTTTCGATAGCAGTTGCAACTATCAATATGCAACCAAGTCTCAGTGGAATCATCTTCATCCCAACTATAAAGAATCGAATGATGCTTCGAAAATGGACGGTAATGCTGGAATATAAATTATGTTGGCACAAGGCAATCAATCTTTTGAACATCATCTCGATTATTATGCTTGATGAAGATGATTCCACGGCACTTTGGTTGCATATTGAATCTGCGACTACTATCCGAAAACAAATAACTTATCTATATAACACAACGACTTAGATTTAGGGAAGAAGAAGGAAGATACTTTTTTAAAATCTCAAAATTGCCCTTTAGGTTTGACTTGCAAATAACACTTAGGACCAAATCAGGTAAAAATGTCATAGTCGAGGACCAAATTGAATAATTTTGATAGTCGAGGACCAAATTGGTGAAATCCTCATAGTCGAGGGACCAAATCGGTAATTTTCTCTTTTGAGAAAAAACTCTTTATTCGGACAAACAAGGTAATTAAACTCATTTTGACTGCCTTTCAAAAAAAAAAAAAAAAACTCATTTTGACTGACCACATCTCCACAACCACAAGCATTCGGTGCCATCAGAGCGTAGACGGACAAAAACCGCCGCACGACGGCGGAAGCTGATGAGTTATAGTTTTACTGAGCTCTGAGGGAAGACGGAAATGGCGGCCTCATTCAGATGGATATTGCAGCTGCACAAGGACGTCCCGAAAGCTGCCAAGCTCTACTCAGAAGGATTGGGCCTCACCGTCAATTGTCTGCACTCTTCGTTGGGCCGAGCTCGAATCCGGTCCTCTCAAACTCGCTCTCATGCAATCCCCCAGGTTGCTCTCTATCCACACCTGTCTGCCCTAATTCGTTGACCATCTATGAATCCAAATCCAAATTTTAAATATACAATTTATTACTTTTGTGTGTGCGCGCTTGCGCTTTGTTATTCATTGCGTTAAATTATGAATCTGATAGTGTTTATGTTAAGACGTTTATTATGATTCTTACTTTTGCTATTTCATTGTGTTATAATTTCATAATTTCAATGATCATATTGTCGATCAAGCATCTTTTTTTTCTTGGTTTAATTTTCTGAGGTATACTTTCAAAAAAGTAATTTAAAAAAAATAAAATTTTGAGATAAAAGACATTTCATCTGTTATGAACTTGAACTTAGGCATCTATGCTCATATTATGTTATTTTGAATTTAATTCTATATGCTTTGATAATGTTCAGTTGTGTGGTTTTATGATCCTCATTCAGGAAATGACTTAGAACCTATAATTTTTTATTTTTTATTTCCAAAAAACATTTGGCAATTTTGCAGAACATGGAGGGCTCATTAGTATATACATGCCAATTGTTATTCATTTGTGTTTATAGAGATCAGCACTTCAATATTTGTTTTCTACAGCAATCATGTGAGCAGAAGGGATATTCGTCACTCCTATCCTTTACTGTATCTGACATAAACAATACCGTGACAAAGCTGTTAGCATTAGGCGCAGAGTTGGATGGTCCCATCAAATATGAGGTTCACGGGAAGGTATTGTCAGCTGCTCACTGACTATGTTCTGGTTGTTGGCCTTGAGCCCTTGAAATATATATTTTTTCTTTTTCTAAAAGATCGTTTCTTTGCTTCCATTCATGTGATGATCTCCATGAATGCAATGCATTTTTCTGGCTCTATTAGGTTGCTGCAATGAAGTGTGTTGATGGTCACATGGTAGGTCTTTTTGAGCCTGTCTGAGGTTCCCAAATAAGAGCATATAGCATGTGGTTAGTAGCAACACAAGGAGAAAACTGATTGTGGCATTTTGGATAAAGTACTGGTCTGATAAAAAATAAAATCTAGTTTTAGCTTTTACATCTTATATTTTCTTCAATGTGACAGCATCACAGCACCTGAAGACAACACGAGGAGTATTAGATGTTTGAAAACATCTGAGATTTTCTTTAGAGTTTTATTTGTTTTGGAAGCTATCTCATTTGAATCATGTTGTTAGGGATTAGTACAATTTTGTGTTGGGGTATGCGATTGAATCATTGTTATTACTCACTGCAGAGCATTAATAGATTATTGTTAGTGTAATTATTATTGTTGTTGTTATCATTATCATACAAGAATAATGACGATTTTAGCATTTAATTTTTCTGTAATTTATTTAAATTATTTTGAAAATTATTGCCAATAGACAAAAACAAAGAAAAGAGAGTATTTGAACCAGTGACCAGACATTATGCCACAATTATGAATGAACACATGAGAGTATATAAATCACCAGCACAAGTCACAACAATGACAATTATAAATTTTTTAGGGGTTGCATTTTGAAAATTTTATTGTTTTTAATTTTTATTTTCATTTTCATTTTAAAGAATTTTAACCATTAGTTTATACATGCACTTTTTCTAAATTTAAGGTAAATGGTAGTGAAACTAAAATGTGTCCTCTTTCCCTATCTCTTATTGATGAGATGAGAGTTGAGACTGGAATCTTATGTGCGTATCTTGTTTTAGTCTCTATATCTCTGTCTATCTGCTAATTTCGTGGCAGCTTAGCAACAATTAGTTGTTCTACTCATCATTAGCAGTAAGAACTAGGTTTTTGAGAGAGGATACTATCAAGGATAGGAATTATACCTGTTCTACCTGAGAATGGCAGCAATGGGGTACTGCCATACTTGTGGCCACCACCCTGATTTCACTTTTTGTATTTAATGATAGCGACTTTTATAACCACCTCATGTGGATTGAGAGTTTTGCCGATTCAGCAGACCAGCTTTATGATTCCTAAGGCTGTCAGAGCCTTGCTGATCAGGCTTAACATTGCTCACTGGAATGAGGATACCAAGAGCATAAATGGTTTGTCTTGTATTTCTCCATCTCCTATGTGTGAAAGTATGTCTAGGTTTCTTCTTTTTATTTATTGTTCTTTATTTTATTTTATTTTCGCATACAAGTAATTGGAAAACCTATTCTTTGTGCATTTCTGTCTTCATGTAAAAATGAACAAATTTAACTGCTGAAAAAATAAGTGACAAACAAATACTAATGGAAGTGCAAATGTAAAATTGACTGAAACTGACTCATAACACATTGAGTGCTTTACCTTGGATATTGGACATGGGGAGGAAAAAAGAAGAGGGAGAGGAATGAAGGCAAATATTGATTTTTGTAGCTTATTTTTATACAGTATTAGAAATAAAATAGAAAAATCTAGATTCTTCACATTAGTAGAAGGAAATGGAATTCAATAATTTCTGAGTCTAGATACCTGCAAACAATTGTTATCAGTAGCCATATGTTATAACTTTACACACTGTACAATTATGTATAAATCATCAAGTCCATCTAACTACAGGTGAGCTCAAGAAAGTCATTAACAAGTCGTGGACCTGAATATAACTTGGTCATTTTCAACAGAATTATACTGGAAATAATTTTTGCACTGGAACAAGAATACAACTCCTAAGTGTTTGGTTCAACCGTTCAAGGGATATTTTGAGGTAATATTACATTTCTGGGAATCTCACATAACCTAAGAGTGTGAGGGGAATGTGATTCACATGAAAGCTACCAAAATGAACTAAAAACGAAGTTTGGGAATCTCACATTCCCTTGAGGCAAACAAGGGAATATGATATTACCATATTCACATTCCTAAGGTTATGTGAGATAACCTGAGCCAAACACCCCCAAGAGTTATGTATCTCTTTCAGTCTTTCATTTTCACTCTTCTGTTTTGTGAGTCCTGCTAGTCACAATTGTTGTAATAGAACTTTGATGGAGATGTCAGTCAAAGACTTTCTGATGAATAGGAGTATGTCTGTGCTGGTCTTCGTTTTTTGAACTTCCAGGTACTGGTGTGTATGACATCATGCTCATTCATGCCCTTTGGTTTCATACTGGGGTTTCCTAATTATGAATTAGTATTGATACAATGAGGTTTTGTTCTGTAACATAAGATATCTGTTTGAATTATAGGGTTCATATTGATTTTGCATTTCTGCTTTATATCTCATTGTGGTCAATGTTCATTGTCAATTGCGTTTTGGTTGTATGCTTGTACTTTAGTTGCATTTTTAACTGACCATCATGGTCCTGATACATTTGTTGCAAATGTTGTTCATATTGGTTAGAGCCTTAGAGGAAACTGCACCGATGCATTTGCTGCAAATGTTATGACTCTAGAACCAGCATTGCTATATTTAGAGCTTCCTTTGAGTATCCTAAAGGCTGAGGCTGTTCAGCCATTAACAGATACAGCGAAGCAATTCCCATCTGCGCGCCACATAGACATCTCTATGTCGCATAAATACCTACCTTTTTCATGTGTTTCTCTTAGTCACGAAACATGCAATTCTTTTTGTTTTGTAATATTGGCTTCAACTGTACTTCTGTTGCTAGAGTTTTGTGATTCTATGCCAGTAAAGATATTCCCTTTATTTTGCTTATAGAATTTCATTTTATATCAAAACTCACTTTGATTCTCTGCTCGCATTAAATATCACTTGACTGTTCCTGTAATGATTATAAGAACTTCCTTTTTGTGTTGAAACCGGGAAAGGTTTAGGGGGGTCCTCCAAGTGGCAACTAAGGATTCAGTAAATTATTTTGACGCTATAAGTTGGAGGATTGACATAATGACATGAGATTCTTTGTGCTACATATGCTTTCCTCACATGAGCCGCCAAAAGCTTCATAATATTCTAGCTTGTAATGACTTTGAGCTGAGTTTGCATCCAAGAATGTACTTGATGCCCAATTTTTCAAGTGAGGCCATTAGTTGACAGCAAACCCAAGCTACAGAAGGTTCTACTTGAGCAGTTGTCATTTTTGTTCTAGGATTGACACGAGATTCTTTGTATTGAAGAAGATTGAAGAAGACAAGGACTCATTACCAGGTGCTTACAAATATCAGCCCATCAAGGTAATCGAGTTTTAGCTTCCTTGCCCGTGCTAAATTATTTGTCTTTCTAGTATGGGAAAATTGCATCTTTAGTCCCTGAATTATAACCAAGTTCTGACTCAGTCCCTAAGTTATGGCAGTATCCGAGTTTAGTCCCTCAGTTATGAGCAAAGTGGCGAGTTTGGTCCCTAGCATTAATATTCTGTCTGCAGCTAACGGAAAACTTAAAAATAATTTAATAATAGAGGGTTAAAATAGGAATTTCAAATTATAATTCCCTTCTTATGTTGAAACCCATTGCGCAAATGTCATAATTTTCTTCTTATATCTAACGGGAGTGGGAGATTTTAGAGCTTGGGGAAGAAAAAGACCTTCAAAATGTAGGTATAAGAGGAAATGATGACTTGCGCAACGAGTTTCAACATAAAAAGAGGATTATAAATTGAAATTCCTATTTTACCCTCTTATATTAAATTGTTTTTAAGTTTTCCGTTAGAGAATATTAAACGCTAGGGAACCAAACTTAGCCAATTTGCTCATATATTGAGCACTAAACTCGGAACAACATAACTTAGGGACTGAGTTGGAACTTGGTTATTAACTCGGGACTAAGATGCAACTTTTTCCCTTCTAGTATATTCTTAAGCATTTCACCTGGAGAAAAAGGTTTTTCCTGTTCACACTGTAAATTTGTAACATGGGATCACAAGGTCTTGTGGATGCAGGAAAAAGTTTGTGCATTATTGTATCTATAATGGTGAAGGTGGTTGGAAATCAGAACTTGTTTGGCATATCATGGATTTCATTTCCCGATGGCAAGTGGTGCAACCACAACTTCTTCAATCAATGCACACTCCATCTTAGTGCAAAGCTTTCAGTTAAGCATAACTGATTCATTCATTACTTTCAAAAATTTGTTTCTGTTTTTCTTTTTCCTAAGTTACAAATCTTGTTTTCGTGCCATGATAGCGGGTTGCCATTAGTTTAGAGTTGAAACTGTGGCTACATTTCTTTCAATCTTATATTTTTCCATTTCTTCAGTTTGTAACAACCCAGTGGGGACATTGACTCTGTTGTGCCTTCAATTAGGTTTTTTGAGAAAAGTAAGGTATGAACAGATACTACATTGTAATAGTCAGTAGTACTAAAAAAAAAATATTCATTCTCAGTTTTTTCTGTTTTCCAATGTACAAGTAAATTTCTCTGTTTCCTTTCTTTAGTTCTCATTATTCTCCAAGAAATTGAAAAAATTGCTCCGAAATTGTAAATGCACCCTGTATATCTAGCTCGTTTTTGTCCGACTAGAGAATGGTATGGAATGATGCCAAATTAAGTTTGTGTAAGCTGAAATATTTTGAATTGGTGAATTTGTTGGAAATTGGAATGCATTTTATGTAGGCAAGTTGTACTAAAGCAATGTTAATAAATAGGTTTGTAGAAAATGAAATTTGGTTCTTGAGTTATAAAAAAGTATATGATTCAGTCTCTCATTATATTATTATTTTATTTTGGTCTCTTATTTATTTCTAAAGTTGTAGTTTATGGTCTATTTCGATGAATTGGGTTGAGGAAAGATGTAATTAAAATATTCATGTTTACCCTTTTTATTATTTAATATTTGTTAATAATTATTAATTTATTTATTTTAAATCTAATAATTCAAAACACCTTAACAAACAGAATCACTGGATATCTAATTGTTCATTAGGGGTGTGGCAAAACCCGAAAATCAGACCCACCCGCCTGACCGAAACTCCGCGGGCCGAGTCCGTGGAGTGAATCGTATCCGAAAACCCAACCCGATCCGACGCTACGCTAATTAGTCGGATGCAAGGGGTTCAGGTGGGAACGGCATGTAAACGCCACTCGAACCCGTTCGATTTATCCGATGAAAACCCTAGGTTTTTTTTTCTGCTATTATAATAAGGATGTGTTTGGTTTATGTATATTATTACTCATTTTCATTGAGCGCAGCCGAGCTAGCCATTTCACCTCTTCTAAACTTCTCTCAATCCTCTCATCTCGCGTTCTCCTCTCTTTCGATCTGGTCTTTGGACTTTGAGTTTAGTGTCTTTACTCCTAAGACTCTGAGAGTCTGAGTCTCTGTTTGTTAGAGTGTTAGACACTCGCAGAGTCGCCAGTTGTAGTCTGGTGGAGCCCTATTCGGAGACCTCGGAGTAGTGACTGCCGAGTGGTGGAACGGTGGAGCCTTAGACTAGTCCGGTCACCGGAGTCCGTGGAAACTGTAAGAACGGTGGAAATAGTGGATTCCGAAGCCCTTTGTTTCTCGAGGGATTAAATTTGAGAAACGAAAGTAATTAACTAAACCCCCTATTTTTACATTTTCGTTATAGATTATTGGTGTATTTGTCTTCTTGATTAGGGTTCTAATTTTTATGATTATGTGGACTGCTGATACTGTAAATCCGTTGGAAGTTCCGGATTGCATGTCAACTAGTCCTTTGAGGTTGAATTTGTGAATTGTGTGATTAGGGTTTCTAATTTGTAACCTTAATATGTGGCTCACTGGACTATGAATGTAATCCGTTGAGAAGTTCCGGATTGCATGTCAGTAGTTCTTTAGTGTGAATTTGTGAATTGTTGTATTAGGGTTTCCTAAATTTGTAACCTAGATCTGTGGACTCACTGGACTATGATACTTGTAAATCCGTTGAGAAGTTCCGGATTTCAATGTCGTAGTTCTTTTGAGTGTGAATTTGTGAATTGTTTGAGTTAGGGTTTCTAATTGTAACCTAATCTCGTGGATCACTTTGGACTATGATACTTGTAAAGTCCGTTAAGAAAGTTCCGGATTGCATGTCAATAGTTCTTTTGAGTGTGAATTTGTGAATTGTTTGATTAAGGGTTTCTAATTTGTAACCTAATCTGTGGTGGAAACCATCTACCCTAGCCCCTTGCCACTTGTGTGTTAAATACTGAAATCCATATAAATGTAATCCATGATGGTATTTTTGTGGAAGCCATAATAAATGTGGGAGTGTGTGACTGAAATCCATATAAATGTTAAGCATGATGGTATTTTTGTGGAAGCCATATAAATGTGGGAGTGTGTCTTGTACTCAATTGAGAAAGGTATATACTTCTAACTTCCAGCAACGATCTGTTTAATTGTTTAAGTTTTAATTTCCATTTTGTTTTTGTACTGTAGAGTTGTGCAGCACATTCCAGCACTGGAACTGGAATGCTACAATTGGTTGTATGTTTACAGTTTCCATTAATGTTATTTTTAATCTGAATTTGTGGATTACTTATTTTTGATTTCATCATGATAAATTATTGCCTTCTGTACTCAGTGTATCATGTATGTGGTACAATGATTCAAATCAATGTCCCTCATGAGCTGGGAAGTTGGAACTGGAAAGTGCTCATGGCTAGGTAACATTTGAAATGTTGCTGCCAATTGAGCTCAGGTATCAGTATATAAGTACTGACTAAATTGTCTTAATGTGACAATTCTGACTTCTGAACTCACTAAATACCTTATACAGTTATAACTGTATAACTGATTCATTATTGTGCTATGATGATGCTCCACCATGTCTCTGATATATAGAATTGGGTTTGGTATGTGCCTATGAAGTGTGGTGTACTGCCATACTCATTGAGTAGATGTTCCCCAATCCTAAATTGATATGGAAGAAAAAAAAGTATCTGAGCACTCTTTGAGTCTTTGCTTTTAAATATAATTCATTAGTTGTTCCCAGTATAATATTATTCTCTATGATGACTTCCACATGTTTCTCTGAATATATAGAATTGGGTTTGGTATGTTGCCTTTGAAGTGTGTGTTTATGCATAACTCATTGAGTGTTGTGCCCCCAATCCTAACTTTGTATGGAAAAAAAAGCTATCTGAGCACTCTTTTAGTTTTTACAGTTTCAGTTTGGTGTGATTGTGTCAAGCTAAACTTCAAAATGTTTTGAACTTATTATGTTTTTTGTGTTCATTATCAGGAAGAGAATAGACTAATAGAGACATAGAGTACTCTATATTATATTAATCAATATATTCATATATTGCCTTTTTTGGAGTTTTTGGATATCTGGCTTCTTTTCTCAATGGCTGAAACATGAAAGCTAATGCTGATGTGCTGATTGGAGACTGATGCAGTGTGCTGTTGCAACTTGGCCTGCTTGCCTTGGAAAGTTGGAGAAGATTGTTATATTTTTGCTATGTTGCTATGAACAATTAAAATTCTCATTACAAGTTTTAAATTTGTAACTTGTAAGTTGTAACTTGAAGCTATATGTTGAATTTATATGTAGCTAATTTGTATTTTGCTGATTATATGTTTACCACTTTTATAAGTTTATCTTATGTTATTACTTATTTTTGCTGTTAAGTAGTTAGTAATTACTAGTTAGTGGCTTTTTAGTACTTAAGGGGCTCTGTTTTGGCACGCTTAAGTCTAGGGGCTTATAGCTTAATTTTAAGCTACTAATAAGCTTAAGCTTTGTTTGGAATGTTCCTAAAAAAGCTCCTAGTTTAAAATAAGAGCTTATTTTGGAACGCTAACTTTATAGGTAGCGTTTCAAAAAATAAGCACTAGCTTCCTAATTTTTTTTCCATCTTTACCCTTATTATTTTAAGTAATGACATACTTTTAAAACTTATGATTAAAACCCTTTCTCTTCCCTATCCATACTTTCACGTCAACCTTCATCTTTAACTGATTATTATTATTATTATTATTAATTAATTATTATTATTATTATTATTATTATTATTATTATTATTATTATTATTAATTAATTATATTGGTTGTTGTTGTTGTTGTTGTTGTTTTTTTGTTTTGTTGTTGTTAATGTTATTTTTAAATTAACCAATATGAACTTCAACCAATGACAATATTGGGCAACTTCATTATGAGATTCTAGATCATGATCAATGCTAATAGTTTTATGGGTGAATCAACGATTGGTCCCTCACTTATTCGGCGACTGTGTCAATTTGCGCGCGCTGAATCCACGTAGTTCAATCACTTTAGTCCCCGAAAAATAACTGTTTTTCGTTCAAATAAGCCCTCAAGCCTTTCCGTCATGTCTCCGGCGATGCCTCCGATTTGCCCCTGGGCCAGTTTTGTCATTTCCATTCGCTTAGTATATTCCCATCTCTTCTTATATCCGAAACAGAGATGAATATGGCAAGAAGGAAACCATCCCATCCATCAGTAAGCCCTAGTTGCGTGAGGTTGCGAAAAATTTGAAGACTCCAACCAAGACAAGAGAAGGATGAATGTCTTTGCAAGAAGCCCAGTTCGTGCATCGAGAATTCAATGGTAGAGGTGCGATGTAGGTCGGATATGTGAGCTCCAATGA
>VALG01016870.1:0-18352 GCA_009835305.1 Ipomoea purpurea
TAGATTGTTTTGGCATTCTTTGAATAAGAGGGCGAGGCTGAAGGTTGGACATTATTTTTCTCACTATTGTTGATTTAGATTTCATTCAGTATGTTTTTCACTTTATCTGTTACATTTTTTCTAGTTCATGATGATGGAACAAATTAGAGATTAATGTCATTCTATATATCCAAAGCGTTTCTACACTATACCTGTTGTTGTTATTTATATCCATTCAATTATCTCAAGCCAAGATTTAAAATAGGGTTGATGATATATTACTAAGTACCAATGCGCAAATTATTGATTATTGTCTATTCCAATTGTAGACATTTTTTTATTTGTTATCAGAGGACTATCTATTTTGACATCAGAAATATTTCATTGTGTTCTTGTTTTATTTTTATCAACCTTTCCCAATCCTTTTAATTTACCAGAATGGGAGTGCATGAGAGAGAAACACCAATCATTATTATCTATGAATTATAGCATATTGAACTTATTGATTATTGACTAATGTTATTCCATTTTGTGATTGCCTATTATTATATACATTCTGATTAACTTTTATTATGATTGGATTTTCTGGGGGCACTGTGTCTCTTATCTATTTGTCCATATCCATATCATAGACTCACATAATAGGTGCGAACAATTGCAATTAAAGCTCTGGGCATCTTCAATGGAATACATGCAATGATGAAACATCAGACGTAAAACGGTATGTTAGTATACATATCTATTCTCTATATATATTCATATATAAATAAATATAATGACATAAGGGAAAAATATGTACAATTAATATTACCAATCAGTTAATACGTGAATATGGAACATATTTCATTAAATATTTTAATTAATCTATTTTACGTTTGATTAAAATAATTTTACTAAAAAATTTTGCGGGAAGGGTTTTACACACACACACACACAACACAACACACAACCACCACATTACAATTACCATACCATCATCCAGCCCACACACAACACCCTCAGAATTATAACTGGTAGGAATACACCACCCGTTTGAATTGCTAACTGAGAAACATATATGAACTATGGACAGTTAATAGAGATCTTTTTGGCTGTCATGTGTTTTGGATGCAACTATTTCACAAGGATAAGATACCAAAATGCAGCCCAGGGCAAGGAAATTGCATTTTCATAGGCTTTCCAGCTATTGTCAAGGGTTATATTCTGTATGATCTTGCTGAAAAAAGTTGTTTTCATATCAAGGGATGTTAGATTTTATGAGCAAACTTTACCTTCTATTCAGAAATCAGAATAACTGGGAATTGCTCTTGAGCTATGATGGAGATATTAGGCATTTAATTCATTGATGTTTGCGATCTTAGTTTCCCTGACTTTTCATTGATACGGAATATACACTACCTCTTTAATACCGGAGTTCACAATTGGGGATGGCGAGTATGGTCGAACTGAGCTACCCATTCCATTGAAGGACCTACGAACCACTGGTGGTGTGAATTTGTCCTAAACGAGCCATTCGAAGCATTTTTTTTTCCTTAATATTGGCTTTGCAGGGAAATTAGTTTTCCTTAAAACTAGTGCAGTCCCATCAGTATGAGCTCTTGTATCTTTATGTGACCGCTTTATAAGCCATTCACCCGCCCCTCCCGGCCGTGCCAGGGCTCAGCCGCGTGGTGCGTCATGTGCACATGTCGTCCGTGACTTCTCCTCGACGCGCCTGTGCCTCCTCACCTCCTTCTCCTCTTGCAACCCTCTTTGAGTCCCTTCTCTTTTGCACCACTCCCGCCGGACTCTCATTTTTCCTATTCACATAGTCTAAATCTCACCTCCGCATTCCCTTGTCTACTCTTTTGCCACACTTAGATCCTGGTCTCTCTCTCTGAACGCAAGGCATGTTCGGCATGGAGAATCTGTCTAAATAGTCTAAATGTAAGATCTTTTCACTCTTAAATCTTCTAATGTTTGTAAAAGTTTTTCATAATTTAATTTTCGTTGCGGTTGAAAAGAGTAACTTAGTAATGATTTAAAGTAAAAATGTCTGATAAAATAATTCAAAAATGAAGAGTAAAAGCCGTTAAAATGAAGTTTTGTCCATCAACTAGTGTACCATGCCCTTAATATATAATTATATAAAGGGGGTGAATTTTAATTTTTGGAGTACGAGTGAAATGAGTCGAGCGTGCGAGCTGCTCACAAAAAAAAACTTGCTCAAATTCAATCAATTTTAACTTGAACCGACTTCCGTTACCTAAGAGCTCACCACCCGGGGTTCAATAAGCAGTTTTTGGAAACAAGAGCTCAACTTGATGGGACGCATAGTTTTAAGGAAAATAATTTCCCTGCAAAGACCAGTTTATGGTAAGGGAAAAAAAATTGCTTCGAATGCTCGTTAGACAATTCAACCCACAAAAGTGGGCGTGAGGCGCGTCAGAGGGGACGCAGCTTGCGACCCACTCTTACTTTCGCACTTACTTTTTACTGTATTTTTTTTTTAAATGTCAAATTTTATTTTTTCTTTTTCCCCATATTTTTTATTTCTTTTCTAATTACACTTACAAAATCTATATATACTATATATATATATATATATATATATATATATTATGTGTGTGTTGTGTGTGTGTGTGTGTGTGTGTGTGTGTTGTGTGTGTGTGTGTTGTGTTGTGTTGTGTGTGTGTGTGTGTAAAATCCTCCTTTCCCGCACAAATTTTTTGTAGTAAAATTTATTTGGTAATCAAAGTAAAATAGAAATTAATTAAAATTTATTAATGATAAATATTTGTTTCCATATTTCACGTATTAACTTAATTGGTAAATCATATTAATTGGTAATATTTTTTCCTTATGTTCATTTATTCAATATTTATTATATTGAGTAATTATAATATAAGATATAGATATGTATAGCTAACATATCGATTGTTTTACGTCTCCGATGTTTATCTTGTCCATGATCATTTCTCCTTTTTGTTGGAGACTTGCAGAGCTTTAGATTGCAATTGGTGCGCACCTATATGGAGTCCCATAGAGAAAGGGGAGTGATCCATAATTAAAAAGTAAAAGAAATATTTAAATAATACTGAATAATATTCTACATAATCAATAGTAAATGTATATTTTAAACAATACTAAAGGTAAATTAAAATTGCAATGAAAATTAAAAATGAAACGAAAATATTTCAATAATTATTCTACACCATCAATTAAAAATGGAACAAAAAATGAGTAAAAATATCACTGCATATGATATTCTAATTGGATAATTGACTGGAAAAAAAAAAGAATAATTGGCGGTAAATGAATATGACATTACAAATTGATTGAAAATATAAAAATAAATGAATATTAATAGTTGACTGTAAATAAAAAATGATCCATAATTGATTAATATGAAGAAAAAAAATGGTTAGATCATTGCATTTTAATTAAAAATGGAACAGAAACTAAAATTTGACGGAAATATTTCAATAATAATCTACATCATAAATAGTAAATGCATATTTTAAACAATATTAAAGATAAATTAAAAATAGAACGAAAATATTTCAATAATAATATTATATATCATCAATTAAAAATAGAACGAAAATTAAGTAAAAATATCACTGCATATGATATTTTAATGGACTAATTGACTAAAAATATAAAAGAATAATTTGATGAAAATGAATTTGATATTACTAATTGACTTACAATATAAATGATCGCCCTAATTGACTAATACTCTACCAGGATATATTTTCACCCGAGTTACCTATCTTGACGTACTGAAGATGTTAGTTTTATACGATGATGGACAGAATTGCGTTGCTACTACCAATGTCATCTACAAAGAGATTTCAATAATGTGTAAATACAATCGTTGATATTATGTTTTTTTTAAATGACAAAATTGCTATATATCTAGACAAATATATATATATATATATATATATATATATATATATTCCTCTGTAACTGAGTTGCTAGAGAACAAACACATTTATAATAATTTATATTAAAAAAAATATTATAAACGATAATAAGAATCTTCAAAAGTTCACGGCACGACATGCCTATTATCTTTGAGCAATTATTTTGGCTTATTAACTACAACAATGATTAAATCAAAACACATTAAAAAATAGATTCAAATCATATCTTCAATTAGCACTGTAATTAACTATTGATTGTTCTATATTTAGAAATATTATATAATCAATAAATATTTTTTAATATAATTATTAGCAATTCATTTCGTGGCAGTGGCCGCATGGGCAAAATACTAATATTTCAAAAAACCCACATACAAACGTTAATAAACTAAACCTAGGGCAAACCCAATTTTAGAGGGGGTCATTGCCCCATCATTTTGGTAATAGGTAGAAAATTCCTTTGAATGATTCTCTTAACAATGGGAAGAGCAAAATTGTTTGCTAACATCTTTTCCTCCTGCAAAAAAAAATAAACTGTCAGTGTTTTGAAAGCAGTAAAGAGGACGGGGAGAAGGAGACCAGTGTGGGGGCAGTGGCCCCCAACCATGTAAGAGTATTATTGTTTACTTTGTTTTATTTATTTAGATATTTATTTTTATTTTTTATATTATGCTTGCCGTTGCAAAAATGCAACGGCCCAGCTTTCTTTTTTTTTTTAAATTTTTTAAAATTTTTTAAATTTTTTAACCTTTATCTTAATTTTTTAACACTTTTTTTTTTTGTTTTAGCTTTTTAATTAGTAACATTTAATTTTATTTAATTTTTTAAAGTTTATTATTGTTATTAACATTTCATAATTATTAATATTTGTTTATAAAATTCCACAAATTATCCAATTTGAAAAAAAAAAATAATAGATATAAGAAATAATTACCAAATATATAAATAAAGTGGGGTCTCCACAAAAAAGTTATCGAAAAAGCTTAAACTAAATGGGAAAAAGAAGAGATTTTGGTGATTGAGTGAGAATACGTGATGATGAAGGTGGATATTGGGGCCTCACGAAAAATTAGGGTAAAATTCCCGCACTATTGAGGATGCCTAATCAAGCAAACTCGAGCATCAAATCCCTGCGAACACTGTATGCCGTCTGACTATTTCTCTGTCCGTCTGTCGCAAACCTCCAAAACTCAGCTAACGACGGTCGACGATTCCCTGCGAATTCGACGGTCGACGAACGAAGTCAAGCCCCAAGGCCGAAAACGCTGCCTCTCGCCCTCCCTGCGAATCTGCGACGAAGACGACAACAGACGACGAAGCAAGCAGAAGCCAAGGCCGACGACGAAGCTAGAAGTCGACGCCGCCGCCTCCCGCCCCCCCCTGCGAATCTGCTGTACTGGGTATGTCTTCTTGATTGAATCCAGTTCTAATGTACTTGTTTTCCGTTCTTTTGTGTTCTTTGAAGATTTGGGAAAGGGTTTAGTGTCCATGACTGTGAACCCCAATTCACGAGCCGTAAATATGGTGTGAGTACTGAGAAAGTGAGAAGAGAGCTGCTAATTAATTGGCCTAAGATCCATCTGGTGGTGGTGTATGTATGTGATTTCATATGTAGATGCATATGAATGAAACGAAGATCTTCAATCCAGTATGAATTTCGACATTTTTTTTAACACTTTAGATTTTGTTAACTGGTGCAAACAAGGAAGATGATGATTGTTGTTTGTCGCCCCAGTCTTAGTTGCATCCATTGATTCAAAATGGGTGATTGACATGTCGTTTCTGATTCAATTTTGCCTGTTTTCAGTTGCATTTTGACATTGTTTGTGTTAATTACTTCTAGTTAGAAACTTATGCACAGATATGCAAGTAGGTGAGATGATTCTTATCCACCTAAATCTGTATGTTTCAGTGATGTTTCAGAACATGCACTACCATCTTATCTCTGTTGCATATTTCATATATTTAGCGTTGTATTCATGAATTTGTTAATGCAATTGATGATGCTATTTACCCAAACCTTCTATACAAATTTCAGTTCTTTGTGTTCTTTGAAGATTTGGAAAATACATCTTAGTATGGCATTTTCCTCTAGCATCATTGCTTAAATCTAATAACCCCTCCCCTTTCCCCCAAATGCACAGGCTGCATATGTATGGATAGTGGATACAACAATTTATATTATTAATTGAAGCATGAAGTTAAGTAGGTCGAACTTGAGCTTGGACGTTCGAGCAATATGATTCAAACTCGAAAATTCGAGCTCAATTTGAGCTAATCGAGTTGATCTCCAACTCAAGCTCGAGTTGAGTTCAAGCACTAGCTCGAACACTTGAGCCAATCGAGCCATTCTAGGAGAGCTCGAGCTATATAAAAATTTGATGAGCTGAGCTCGAGCTTCAATTTTAAGGCTCGAGCTCGAGCCATCAGAAAGTATCTCCATATTAAGGTATCAAACTTTACTAATATGTAGTGTTTCACTGTTTCTATATTCATGTAGATGATTTTACAGCATCTCAATTTATAGGTTTGATTTTATTTTCCCTCATTCAGCGTTCAAGTCTCTAAATGGTGCCCATGGAAATTGTTTGTTGAGATTTGAAATCTGAGGGTCAAATTAGAATAATTGAATAAGCTGAGAAATATCCTAGAGGTTGGAGTGTATTTATGCCTCCCGAGTACTTCAACATCCATTTTGGTGGGTGAGGTTTTTTGGTGAAATTTATGTTTGCAGAATACAAAAAGACATACAATATTCATACAAAAATCTATATGTATACAATTAGGATTTAACCTCCAGCCATAATTGAGTGCTTAGAATTGTTAATTGTATGATCTAACTTCCAGCTGTAGTTGTGTCTTAGTATTGCCTTTGGATTACGGCAGAGTTTGCTGTTGTAGACCGTAGTTGCCTGAATTGATGCCAAAATCAATGTAGAGCTTTAGAGAATAATGTATCTCCCACTCAATCTCCAGTTCAGTATAAATGGTGTATTTCAGGTAACCAGAGCAGTGGCAGGACGCCAGGACCTACACTTATATAGCCTTACATGCCATCAATATAGGCTTGTAACATTACACCGAAAAAAAATAGGCTTGTAACAAAAACTGTTATTTTCGTGACAACCTTAATGTCACCACTTAAGAGCCATAACAACTTGCACCACATCCTAGAGGTTGGAGTATACTTACGCCTCCCGAGTACTTTGACATCCATTTTGGTGGTGATGTTTTCTGGTGAAGTTTATGTTTGCAGAATACAAAAAGACATACAATATTCATACAAAAATCTATATGTATACAATTAGGATTTAACCTTCAGCCATAATTGTGTGCTTAGAATTGCAGATCTAACCTCCAGTCGTAGTTGTGTCTTAGTATTGCCTTTGAATTATGGCAGGGTTTGCTGTTGTAGACCGTAGTTGCCTGAGTTGATGCCAAAATCAATGTAGAGCTTTAGAGAATAATGTGTCTCCCACTCAATCTCTTGTTCAGTATAGATGGTGTATTTCAGGTAACCAGAGCAGCTAAGCAGTGGCAGGACCTACACTTATATAGCCTTATATTCCATCAATATAGGCTTTGTAACAAAAACTGTTATTTTCGTTGCAACCTTAATGTCACCACTTAAGAGCCATAATAACTTGCACCACAATTATATGCATGTCTTAATGGAAAATGTCACAATTTAGGGATAATAATGCTGTGTATTCCAAACTCTAGCAACACACCTTATAATTACCCAATCATACCTGGTAGGATGTAACTCATCTAAGATATTGTAATTCATTCTAGAAAATAGAAACCTAATCTCTCAATATTTGGGCAAACAGATAGCACATTTTGGCACCTTGGATTTGAGGTATATAAGAGAGATCTTAAAGGTCCTCTTTTGCATTTTGACTGTTGGGTATTTAGTAAGTCTTTATCAATTTCAGCTTTTTACTAACATTAAGTTCATATAAATTTATTGTACTTCCCATTTCCAATTTCCTGCAAGTGCCAATAATTGTATGTAATTTCCTCTATTTTCAGTTTCTTGCACTAATATTTCTTGAGAGATTCAAGCTTAAAATGGGAATTAGAGCTTAGGCTATATTATAAGATTTATGAAGAATTTTTGAATATTTAATAAGTTATTAGGTAACTTCAAGAATTGAAATAGAACTATTCTAGTATTTGAATTCTGTATTATTTATTTATTTGGTTGCAAACAGTTTATGCCATCAGTTTCAACACTGGCAGACTGGCTTTCCACTGTTGACTTTGTGTTTTCCAAGCTTATAGAGTCATAGGCATTTCTGAATGTGCATTTGCTCTGCTTGTCATAATAATTGTTAAACAGATACTTCAATGAAGCAATCCAAGGATCCTTTTGAAGCTGCTTTTGAGGAGCAAGAGAATCACCCCCTGATTCCCCTATAGTTGCCGAGGAGAATGAAACCCAAAATGAAGCTGCTATTACTGTCAATGATCATGGAACTGATGAATTTGTTTCCATTAATCATCCTGAAAACCCTTCAACATCTGTTGCTGCCACAGTTCCCACTGGGACTGCTGGCAAGCCCAAAGAAGATGATGAAGAGGAAGAGGAAGAGCACATGAGGTGCAACTAGGAAAGCTTGCATCTAGTTCTGACCCCGATAAGATGGCTAAAATGCAGTAAGTTATGATAACTTGATAGCTTGTATTTTACTTTATATCTGTCAAACCATAAGTGCTATTCCACGCATGGAAAATTGGACTATCTTAATTTATCCAAGGTGTTTCCTGCTAATTTGAGTCTGTTTGGCAGTGAACTTGTTCCACTCAAGCTTCACTAATCCTTGCTTATGGCAGATATGAAGAATGTGATTTTAGAACACAAAAGGGAAGAAGAAACTCACTCAAAGCGAAATATATATTTATGAAATTGAAATTGGTTACACATCCCAAAAACAAAAATTAAATAATTTTATTGAGTTGCATGGCACCAAATAGCTCTCTTCTTCTCACTCTAAATATAAATGTATGTATATACAAATGCGTTTGTTGTGCTTGTGGGTGTTTTTTAATTTCTAATTGTAATACTTCATTCATTTTTGCATCTTTATTCAGGACCATTTTATCTCAATTTACTGGAGAACAAATGAGTAGGTATGAATCTTTTCGAAGATCTGGATTTCAGAAGTCTAACATGAAGCGGGTATGTTGTGCCCCCTTTTACATATGGCTATTCCTTTTCTTGCTAGTTCATGTATATTTCCACTAGCTGTGAAATGTTAAAACGCCATAAAACTAGAATGAATATGACATACAGACCTGGTATACTTTTTGCTGAGTAATCATAATTTTACTCGTTACATCATAAGTTGTGCACCATCTGATATCTATTATACCATTTTTGTTGTGTATGTTGTTACTGCAGTTATTAGTAAGTATCACAGGAAGTCAGAAAATCTCTGTGCCTATGACGATTGTGATGTCTGGTATTGCAAAAATGTTTGTTGGTGAACTCATTGAAACAGGTATGCAGTCTTCTGTTGCATAGCTTCCCATATATCATCGCATGCAAGTGGCACTCATGTATAAACCCTATATGCAGCTAGAATGGTGATGTCTGAGAGAAATGATAGCGGACCTATTAGACCATGTCACGTTAGAGAAGCATATAGACGACTAAAACTTGAGGGAAAGGTTCCAAGAAGATCTGCCCCACGACTCTTTCGCTAGACAAATATTGAATGGTCCTTGTGCAGGTTTTTGTTATTCTCGTTTGCTTAGCCTCTGGTATAGAAAAATGCTTCTTAGTAGAATTGAGATAAATCCTTTTGGAAAACATTGTTGGGGTACAGTAGTGCTTTTGTATTTGCCATTTTATGTGAAAGAGTTTGATGTTCACTTGTTTCTTCTTCCCCACAATGCTTCATACTTTATGCTTTAAATTGGTTGCACTGCAATGCCTTAAATTAATTTCTTTCCCTCTCTGATTTCCTTTCTTCCATGCCCTGTATATGGTAAGTAGTTCAGATGAAGGCTTTATTATAAAAAAATAAAAGAAGAAGAAGAAGAAGAATGCTATAAACTCATCCTGTATTTCCCCTCCTGATGTGGCATCATCTTATTGATAATTAAATTTATTTTTTAATTAGTGCCTTAGTGGTATGGTATGTTACTTCATTGGCACCAAATGAATGAACATCACATCATGGGGGGAAATTTAGAGGAAAAAAGACTAGAATGTGCGGTCAACAAGCCCAAATTCTCAAAATGTGTTGTATTTTTATTTTTTTTTGAAAACAATATGCAAAACTTATTCGGAGTTGCGTTTTTGGTGTATTTTGTATTTTTCATGTATTTGTGTAAACGCAAGAGGCAGTTGCGTTTACGTATTCGTATACGTAAAACGCAATACGCTCTTGCGTTTTTCAGCGCATACGGTATCCCCCATCTTGCGCAAAGAGTGTATTTTGACAATTTGCGTTTTTATACGTTTGCGTTTCATATTTTTGACAGAGCGTATAGCGTTTTGCGAGAATCGTAGTCGCAAAATGATATGCACATTTTACACTCATATTTTAGGTACATTTTTATAATATTTTCGTAGTAATTATTTCATATTATTTAACAATTAGTTATTTTAGAGTTAATAACTAATGAGCTAATATAGTACTAGATATATATATAAATTATATAAATATATTTAAAGAAATATACTAATATATATACGTACCACCAATATATATAAATATAATATAGAATATAGTTTATAATAAACACATTAATTTAACTACGCATTATAAACGCATATATATAATATTTATAATGTTAATGTGTGTTTTTGTTCCAGCGCAAATTGAATTGAACAATTCAATTTGTTCCTTTGAGGAAGACAGAATGGAGAAGCATACGGTACGGCTGAAATTTAGGAAAAATAGATGGTTGAGGTTCATTGAGGCCTATTTTTTAGAATGCTATAAAATAGTAGGAGTTTCCTATTGGTAAAATGTTCATTCTTCTCCTCTCCAAATTTTCTTTAAGGGTGTGTATCAATGTCTCATTCGCCTTGTTTTTTCTTTTAGTGATTTGTTTTTGCCCCGGGATGTTTATAAAATATATTATATTATTTATTTTATTTATATTTTTTTTTATGCATTGAGTATTAAATATTCTTCTAAGTTATTTTGTATTTATATGTGTCATTTTTAATGGTTAGGGAGCCTACCTTAGTTATTTATTGATATTAATATTTCTATAATTAGATAATGTTGTGCTACAAATTATTCTAATATTCAGTAGAACTGGGTTAATATTGGACGGCTTAGTGATAATTGGACTCGGGAAGAATATTTTCCTAAATTAAAATGAAACCGCTTTTGCTTGTTTATTTAGTTTGTCGGTTCTTCCTAGTTCCTATTTTGCTGCTATTAAATAAACTATTAGCGCTTGTCTTAAGGTTATTTAGTAGTTAGGGGTAATTAAACCGCTTGTGCTTTATTACCTACAACTAAGGGAAAACAGAAATGAAATAATTTCACGACAAAATTATTCAATTGCATATATAATTACTTTATTAATCAATGTATCAGTGTTGAATTCCGGGTGGTGGATCTTTTACAACCAAGGTTTCTTATTATAAGTTGTTTTCGATATTATCCATTTTCATTGGCTTTATTCGTTCAGTTTAAATTACTTGTTTATTTAAATTCTCTTTTTATTTTATCTTTTTTCTCGGATATATTTCCAAACCCCCCCTACTTTTAATTTGAGCACAAAAAGTAAACTAGTTATCCTCGTGGGATCGATCCTTACTCCCGCCTACTACGGTTTGTTAAGGTTTTAATTTGGGAGCTACGATCAGCTCACCCACAAACCATCTCCTTATAAAAATAAGTGTATTGTATATGAAACGCAAGAGGTATTCAGCGCATACTTTGTGAAAACCATCTTCCTTACATATTTAGAGTTACTGTATTGTTGGAAAAGTTCTCCCCATGAATTTAGTATCCAATAAGAAATCAAGAACCCCATTCTGCATAATTAAGTTGAGAGACGGTATTAAAACTGCTTCTTTCTTCCTAACAGATTTAGGGACAATAAGGAAAAAAAAGGAAAGAAGAAAATGCATCATTGATAACAGAAAAACAATTGGGACATCTACTAATCCCAAAAACTGACACGTCCGGTAAAAAGGAACAACGCATTCTGGTCTTGCGTTTACGTATTTAAAAGTATAATACGTAAAACGCATCTCCCAATTGCGGTTTTAACGTATTCCATACGTATTGTGAAAACACCAACTTGGGAGAATGCGTTTTTCGTATTTTAATAATGGAAAACCAACTGGTGTTGCGTTTTACGTATTTAACGAAAAAAAATACGGATTAAAACCTTCAAAAACGCAACGCAATTAGAGTTTGCATATTTCTGTCAAAAAAAAAGTCAGCAGCACATATTTTGACAAATTCTTAACCCCATTCTAGTCTTTTTCCCAAATTTAGAGGGGGGAATCTGGAGAAGGAAAAAGTGCATTTTTCTTGTAAAAAAAATTTGTTTCAATTCATGCAAATGGACGAGAATGAAAAAACTCTTGGCCCAAATAATTTCCATGGTATAATAAGGAGATAAGTTGATAGATGAAAGTTAACGGGTTTGGTAGATATTGTACGGAGAGAAAAAAATAGGAATTCCGATTCACTATTTTATCTTGACAACTCTAATTCTTTTTCCAACATTCATGGGAATTGAATAATTCTAGAGATTTTGGAAATTCCATATTATGTGCTCTAAAATTTCATATTAGAAGAAAAGGAATTAATTCTCTGACTTTCCCACAAAAGCTTCATTAAAAATAGTAACCAAGGAGGGAATCCATAGAGATGAAAATTAGGCAAAGGAAGTAACAACTATGTTTTTCAAAAAAAAAAAAAAAGTAACAATCTATGTGGAATTTGATTACTTGGGCCTTTAAATTTCGAATAACTTGCACCATGATGGAAAAGGTATGAGCAGGAGATCAAATTGGTTAATTTGATTCAGGAAAGTTGTTAGCGTATTATGAAGATGTATAATTAGTTCAATTTGTATTATTTAGAAAACTCGTAGTTACGGATGTCAAATGGCAGGGCCCACTGAATTTTTGGACTAGCCTTACAAGATTGGTGGGACTTGTTGGCTTTTGGTTAAATGATTTTTTATTTTTTTTTTATGGGATAGGTTTAATCCAAATCCTAACAACGGGTTGTCCAACGGGGATAAAATCACTAAACAAAATTTTTATTACAAATAGAGTAGTTCATATATATATATATATAATATATATATATAATATATATATATATATATAATATATAATATATATATATATTGTTGTTGTAAGTATTATAGTGATGTGTGGTGTACACTATTGTGTAGGTGATAAAAGCACATTTATTTATATATATTATATCAAATAATGTACCTTCAAGTACACAAAATAATGACTTTTAGTATATTGAAATGTACCATATATTCCATCGTCCACAAAAGTTGTATGAACTATGGTCCATCCAATAATGATTTATTACACGGCCAGTTCAACAATCCATGAGTTGCCCAACTCAATCCAATAACTCGATAGGCCAACCCAATGAAGCTTACTTTTTTATTGGATTGATTTTTTTGGATTTTAGCCCTGCAATTTTTAGGCTTATTGGGTCAGCCCATTGGTTCATGGCTAAATTGACATCCCTACTCGTGTGCATGGTTTTGGGGATCTATATAAGAAGGGCAGAGAGTTATGCTGTGATTTGAGCTTAAGGAGGAAAAATTAAGGGGTTGGGGGCTCAAAGACTTAAGGAATGGTGTAAAGTGAAAAGGGAAAAGTTTGGGGTAAAAGGGTGGCAAGACGTAACGTATATGATCCCAGGGCATAAAGATTAGGAAGAGGAGTTAGATATGATAAGTGGGGTGTTGTTTGGCAAATAATGGAAAAAAGAGAGTGTAAGGGGAAGAAAGGAGGGGCGAACAGTAGGGATACCTTTTTGCCCCTCTCTTGAACGATAGAGATGCCCGCAGTGCCCCCGCGCTTGGGCTAAGAGTGTGATGGGGGATGACAAAGTGTGGCCAGTTGGTGCAGGGCAATTAGGCCAAGGGCCATGTGAATAGCGAGGTGGGTGATCGGGATGCATGTGTGGTCTGAAGCTCCTAGAGATTGTTGTTCACTCATCTCTCACTATTTTCAACTCCAAAAATACTATAAATTAGGTGTTTCCCCTTCAAACATTATTATCAACTTAACGGAGACTTAACTTCCTTAGTCCATTGTCTATTTTTTGAAACAACTTGCCTAATTTATCTAAAATTGCAATAAACCCTTTATTGGACCTTGCCTAGTATCTCAAGATTTTTCATTGTGTACTTTTATTTTTTCATTACAGCTCGAAATAGAACTTGCCCATCATCGTATTTGTTTAATATTTACGTTCATTGCCAATTCTATTCCCAACAAATTAACATCTCCATAATAGTCTAGTCAAATAAAATCATCATCCAAGAAAAAGTTAAAATATTACTAGTTGATACATGCTTTCTCTTCTCCATTTTAAATGACATAGCAATATATATTATTCATGGACCAAACAAATTTATTTTACAAAATTAGTACATGGCATAGTGTATATATTATTCATGGAATCATGGACCTAACAAAATTAGTACAGGAATAAAGTTGCGAATATGTATAAAACAAACAATAATATGGAGAGTGAGATGACCAAAGTCACCAAACAAATTTCTTTTTCGACGGTTGATCTGTATTACAGGAATGTAGCTGGGCATAAAGATTTTTAAAACAGAATTTTGTTGAGAGTGGGATTTGAACCCACGCCCTTTCGGACCAGAACCTTAATCTGGCGCCTTAGACCAACTCGGCCATCTCAACATATTAGCTCTAAAATTAGAATTAATTTATATATACGATAGTTTAATCGCCTAATCACACCCTCTTAAACGAAAGCCTTGAGTGGATCTCTATATATATATTAAAGCAAAATGATTAGGGGAAAATTTTTTTCCAAAAGTGTAAAAGTATTTATTGTATTCACATTATTTTACAAATTCATGTAATTTTAATTACAAATCAAATCAACATAATTATTAAATTAGTCACATAAAATGTCTTATATATATTAAAGCAAAATGATTAGAGAAAAATCTCTCTCTCTCTCTCTCTCTCTCTCTATATATATATATATATATATATATATATATATATATATATATATATATATATATTATATAAACAATTGATTAGGAAAATTTTTTACTAATCATAATCATCATAAATAAATAAATAAAGATGAAAAGAAAAGCAAAGTGAATAATAAGCAAAAAGATTTAGCGGATAGGAAAGTAATTCACAAAATTAATTTGATAATATTTACATGAACATCTACACCTACTTCAACACTATAAATATCAAATCACAATAACATAATTTCTAGGAGTTCAGATATATCTTATAGAGCTTTATACCATGCGATCTGGGCAAGAAGAATCAGAAATATGCAGTAGACATGAAGAAAAAGTTGAGGATAAAAATCATACCTTGCTTCTGAACATGGGCTTCGATTCTTGGAGCTTTCTTTCTTGGATGCATAGACAACTGTTAGTCATAGCTCATGAACGCAAAGAAGAAGAAACAATTTACGTAAAAGACTATTTTGCCCTCATGAATAAAAAATTTAAAAAAGGTTTAAGTTTTTCCTGTCAATTTCCACCGGTGATTTGGCCGGAAGGACGAAATCTGCTAAAAAAAACATAGTTAATAAAGAACTAAATTGTTAGTTTAAAAGTCATGGAGCGAAATTAACACGCCCCTATAGTCACAGGACCAAAATGTAATTTACTCTTTTTTTTTTTTGAAAGCTACTGGTTCTATACATTGTAGTATCTTTTAATTTTCAACCTACTGAAACACAAAGAACCAATAACGCCTCCACTGAGGCTCGAACTCATAATTCCAAATGGAAGTCCAACCCGGATACCATTAGACACATAGTCCTAGTCAATTATTAAATTAATAATAGTTCGTGCATCACACGGAACACTTACTAGTATATATATATAGGGAAGGGTTCAGGTGCGGGATGGCTTCCCGTGCGGTTGTGCGGTTGACGCACTCACGCACCTTAATCATTTACCTGGCGCATCTTAAATACACAATCCACACACTTAAGTCACAAACAAATCACCTTAAGAACACAAATCACTCACCTTAAATACAAAACTCAAGCACATTAAACACAGAACAAAGCACTTTGAGCACAAAACTCACACACTTAAGATTTTAAAATGTCTCATATTAAGCACAAACTTACGACATTAAGTACAAAACCCACGCACATTAAGCCACCATTACGCACATTAAGCACAAAACCCACACTTTAATTAACTCACAGACTTTAAGTTTCAACAAATTACTGACATTAATCACTAACCTCACACATTAAGCACAAACCCTACGCAAATTAAACAAACTCACTCACATTAAGAACAAATCTCACGCACTTAAACACAGCACACTTTAAGTTTTAAAACTACTTAACATTACACATTAAGCACAAAACTCACGCACCTTATGCACAAGACTCAGCATTTATATACAAAATCACGCATTAATCACAGCGCTCACCTTAATTTTGATCTACATGCAAAAATTACAACATTCCACCGATTTTTTTTTTTTAAAGTTTAGAATCCTGAACGTTGATTTAAGCGAGAAGAATGACCCAGATTAAACCGCACAACCTCACCTGGGCACCCTAACCGCACCAGAACCTAATTATAAAAATAAAAAATAAATTAATTTACACTAAATAATATAATATAATAAAAAATAAAAATTTTATTATAACAAATGTTGGGCCAATATATAATAATATTTTTTAAAAATTTATGGGTCAAACCTATATATATTATTGCAGTCCATTTTCAGGAAGCCATTTACATTTTTGGAGGGGAAAGCTAGGATTGTGCTTTATTATCTTAATTATAATAATTATAATTATAATTATAATTATAATTATAATAATAAAGCCGTATGATTTTGTGAAAATTAAATGTTGATATTAATGGTTAAAAATGTTGGTATTAAATACATGTTGGTATTATAGTAAATATTTAGCAAGTTTAGCAAACACTTTTTATATGAGTGAAAAACATATGATATATAAGTATATAACAGGAAACAAATGAAGAAAATGTGTAGTGCAATAGAACAAAATATGATACATTACTCATATAATTACATGGAAATAGTGAATTTTGCAACAAAATAATAACATAGCATTTGGTATTAATTACATGTTGGTATTATAGTTAAGATTTAGCAATTTTAGCAAACACTTTTTATATGAGTGAAAAACATATGATATATAACATGAAACAAGTGAAGAAAATGTTTAGGCAATACAACAAAATCTGATACATTATCCATATATTACATGAAAATAGTGAATTTTGCAACAAAAATAATAATATAGCATTAAAAATGATGCCAAACTAGATATCAAAGGGAAAACTACTCCTGAAAACTATTTATAAAATATCAAAGGGAAAAGAACACAAAAGTGAAGGACAAACCAGATAAGGAAAGTAAAATGTTAACACTTGAAAATCATTTTTAACTCTAAAAAAAATTGAAATCTTAACTATAATATAGCCATATGGTTTGGTGAGCAATTATTGTTAAAATTTTTTTTTAAAAAATGGTGATGATGATTAATAGTCATTTATATTTATAAATAATTGTTTGGTCTTTAAATGTCAATTGTATGTTGCTACATCTAGAGTTAGAAATCTCAAAGGTCTAAAAATTTTGATCCGTGGTGACTCTAAAATTTTAATTCAATTACTATTGTAGTTTACTAAATTCTTAAAAATTTGTAATATAATACTATGTACTAAATTTTTAATATAGTTTAAGATTTGGTACTAATCACCTACCTTAAATATTATTTTAATTGTAAATATATTTATGTTCATAATTTTATCATAGAAATTCACACATAATAATTATTAAATAACAAAAATTTTATATATGAATAAACTCATATAGAGTATATTTTTATAACATATTTTCCGTGCATCACACGTGACAAATACTAGTATATAAAGAAAGATAAAGATAAAGATTTAATGTTTATACCAAGTGGCTTGTGGTCCACTGGTATCGAGTTGCTCCCCTAAGTGAGAGGTGAAAGGTTTGAACTTTAATTGATGCAAGTAGTGTGTAAATGTAGGGTATCCCCTTCCATATAATAAAAGAAATAAAAAAAAGATTTAATTTTTATTAAAATAATATTTAATTAGAGAACAAAATTTAGAAAAAATTAATAGTCAAGAAATTACATATGATTAAATTGAAAGTGGATGAAAAAAATTAATAAATATCAGAAGTTAAAGTCATTTTCGCTTTGAGAAATTACCGATTTGGTCCCCGA
>VALG01016874.1:0-13126 GCA_009835305.1 Ipomoea purpurea
CATTATTTTACAAAATACACATCAACTCCAGTAAATATTGACATGATAATATACTAAACAAATAGTATCATATATCGAAACAACACTACAAAACAATTTGTCTCAAACAACGAATGTAATATTAAAATAAAAAAAATAATGATTTCATTTTTGTTGATGAAAGTATGTACGCCACTTTATTACTCTTATTAATTAAATAAATTAGTAACTACAACAAAAAATAATACATATCATTTAATTAATTTAGAAGATGTCTATAATGCTTTAATATAATTAAAAAATATTGATTATAAAAAATTGAAGAGATATAATTTCATAGTTATATTATCTTTATTTTATTACAATTCAAAGATCCATTAACTTCAAATTTATTAATTATATATTCACACACTACAGTTGGTCCATGGTCTTCTTTTACATTATCATTATAATTATAATTTAAAGTATAATATAAAATATGTTATATATTTTTATTACCAAGTATTTTATACAAATATAATAAATATTAATATTTGTTCCATACTTTCACATGATACCTATACGACACATATCTTCACAACGCTTGAAACATGTAGAAAAATTACTACTACCAATATCAATAGGTGCTTCTAAGATAAAGAGTTAACAATACAATTAAGATCTCATCATATACACAACAAGGCAAATCTAAAGCTTCCTACACCATTAATCTCATTGCACGATGAATCATCATGCTACCACCAGTAACCCAATGTACATGACACACTAAAAAAAAAAAAAAAAAAAAAAAAAAAAAAAAAAAAAGTAATTGCACATGGCACATACCAAAAAAAAAGAAAAAAAAAGATGTAAGATAATGACAATGCTTACAAAAAGAATTTAGAAGAATTAGAAAAATTTAAACCAAAAGTATGTATTTATTTAGAACTATTATTTTTAGACCTGTCGTTTATTACAAAGTTGCAAACATTTATTTTAGTAGAATATAATCAATTTCATATATTATCTTGCATTTATATACTTTAAATTATCGATTTAAATAAACAAATTCAATATTTATTTACTTATGCATGAACATCTCCGATATAATATTACATTGATATATTTAAAATAATTATTAAAAATAATCATTGATAGCATTATATTCAATACGCGCAACAGTGCGTAAAACAACGTAGTATAAAAAAAATTATTTATTAAAATAAAATCCTCCTAACAAATTTTCCCCCCCAAAACTTTTGTAGTTAAACTATTTGGGTAAGTAAATGTCAAAGAAATTAATAATAATAATAATTAAATAAATAATTATTATACTTTCCTTAAAAAACATAAATTATTATACTTTTCCTTTTGATTAGTATTTTCTAACCTATAAATACAAAGACTTCTTCAATCAAAGAATCTCAGACTCATCTCTTTGCTTTCTTTTTGTATGAATTTTCTACATTTTTCTAACTATATTCTCACGTACTTCAATATATTTTGCAGTTTATATCGTCTGGTATGAGTTTTGAAGATACTTAAGGAGGCTCTGCTTCCACAAAAGAAAATTGAGGAGGAAGAGCATTTGTAACAAAGACCCTATTGGTTTACTTTTTATGGAAGATTGTAGAGATGCGACCCAGGATGATAAAGACGGTAATTTTTGATAATTTTGTAAGATTTTCTGAAACTTAGAGTTAGTATGTTGATTTCGAGATTTGTACATGTCATTCAAGTTTCTATGTTTTTTTTTAACAAGCAGAGTTATTTTTACAACATTTTTATAATCAAAATATATATATATAATAATATATATAATATATATAATATAGTATATATATATATATTATATATATATACAACTTGAGTAAGTGTTTGCTTTAACCTATTAAAAATCTCACTATATTTGATTTTTTCTAAATTTTTGTAAAACACAAAAACAATGATTATTTAAAAAGAAGAATAAATAACAAATACAATTTCAGATTTTGTGTTACTCCATTTCACATATTAGTATTAAAAAAAAGTAATAATAAAAAGGAAAAAAAAATTACCAATTAATAATACTAATAATAATTAGTAAAAAGTTAGTAGTAAATTTGAAACAGGAGGGGGTTACTTATATATATATATTCTCCGTGTAAAGTTTATATGGAAATAATAATTTGATAAAGTTTAGCATTAAATAACATATATATTCTCCGTGTGAATTTTTATATGGAAAGATTAATTTGGTAAAATTTAGCATTAAATAATAACAATTAACAATTCGCTATTATATATAGATTTACGTAAATTCATATATATATTCTGCATAATATGAATTTAAAGATTAATAATAATATCAATACCAATCTATCTATCTATATTATGAATTAAATTAGTAATAAAATTAATTAGAAATATTAATATAAAGACTTGATTATGAATATCATATATAATAAAATTAATTAATGGCAATACCTTAAATAAATAATACAATTTCTTTTTGAAAAATCTTACAAATTTATAATTCTCAATATTTTTCACATTAAATACAATGAATTGATGACTAAAAAAATTAAAGTCTTCATTTTATATTGCAATACCACTTTTTCCTTGCAGATGACTCTCTCATCACCAATTTAATCATTGTGGTTCAATAGCTGCTCAAACTAATATGCATATTTCAAGACATTAAAGGTACAATTTCTCTATCTATTTCTATCTTTCTGAAAAAAAGTTATTATTTTTTATTTACATTCTTTATTATGGATTTTTTTTAATTGTTGTTTTTTTAAAAAAAAAAATATATTTGTAGTATATGTATTTTTTGTATTATTGCTTTGTATAAAACAATAATTTTTGTAATATTTTATATATATTTTATTTTCAGGCATGATTTTTGTTATTTGTGTGATGCAATGGTTACGGAGTCAGTAGGAGATATCACCCGAGATCACTGTTTTTAAACAAGTTATAGAGAAGGAAAAAAAATTAAGTCGATGGCAACATTCATAACAAGAGTGGTGGAAATGATTCATCTTCAAATCTATGAAGATACTTCTTCTTAACTCTAAGAAATAATTGAAGGCCAATAGATTAAAATATTTCTAATATGTGCATACTTGAAAGTACCCTTTAGTGTTTTTTGTTTTGATTGACCTAAACTTAGATTTCCTAATAATTAAATTCTTATAAAATCATTTTTTTTTTAAGAGTATGGGTTATTGTTCCATTCAATGTTTTTTTTTTAAATATATATTGTGAGTTGTGTTTTAAGTATTGAGTATCTCATGGTGTTTTTTATTGTTCTCTTTGTGTTATGCACGGAGGATTTTATTTTTTATTAATAGAATCTATTATCATATGATTAATATTATTAAAGTAAGAAATTTATTAATGACAAATTACTACATATAATTATGGCAACATTTATTTAAAATCTAATGAAATTAAATTTTTCTATACTATTAATAAATATAAAATTCTTTTGTGTCAACAATTGTATATAAATATATGGTAATACAATTCTTAATATAAATATATTATTTCCTACTTTTCCTATTCCTACCACAATTCTAGATTAAATTTTATATCAATTTGCCTTAAATGTAAGATATCGTATGGAATCTATATTTCCTTTCTGTTTTCTTATTCTTTTTATTTATCTAATGCCTAATAATTACCAACAAATAATTATTAATAATTATAAATTTATATTAGGCAATTATATTAATAATTAATTATTAAATCAAGTATAATTTATTTTGTACGGTAGACGCATTGTTTTTAATAATTTTGATTTAAATGATTTAAGTTTCTATATTTTTCATATACAAAGCTATAATTATAAATTTATAATTGTAATACTTTCATAATAATATTGAATAAATATTAACTATATGTTTATATTTAATTATATATTATATTAAAATAATTACTAATATAGTGATGGTTAATACGGATAAAGCATTTATAGGCATAATCTAATATATAAAATATTCATTACTAACCATATATAATTTACGAAATAACTAAACTTATTGAAACTTAATTATTTATAATTTCACCTTTAATATAAATATATAATTTTAATATCCGAAATTAATAAGATCTTTCTTAATGTGATCTTATATATTTTCATATTTGATTTAATATTTATACTTATTATATAATAATCTAATATATTATATATTAATAATATTATATATATATATAATATATTATGTATATAATATATATATTATACGTATTATAGTATATTATATTGAAGATCTTCCCTATTTCATTTTTTCGGTCTAACTTTTGTAGTCAATTAATTAAATTTCTATTGATAAATCGTGTACAAAAATATTAATTAGGTAATAACATAATAGCATAATTGGTAATAATGTATGGTATTTTTATAATATAATTGGTAAAATAATTAATTAGTAATAAGCATATTCAGTAAATTGCACGAATAAGCATATAGATTTTATATTTAAAATTTTACATTTTACAGCGCGTTTGGTTTGAGGGATTTTAAATTCCTTCCCACTTAATTTCCACCTAATTTCAAAGGCCATTAAATTCCGTAGTTTGGTTGGGGAATTGCAATTCCATGGAATTGCAATTCCCCCATTTTCATGGAATTAAAATCCCATGTCCCCCCCTGGTATTTTAATTCCTGGAAAAAAAGATAGTGATGAGTCAAAATTACCCCTTCTTTTTTAACTTAAAATTAATGTCTAATAACAATAATGGACATTTTTGACTTTATACTACTTATTCCCTTTCAATTCCCATGTATACCAAACATTGGAATTGAAATTCCAAGTAATTCTATTCCTGTCAACCAAACACTAGAATTTAAATTCTCACTTTATTCCCAGTAATTTAACTCCCATGGAATTACAATTCCTTTCCCACATAATTCCCCCCCTCCAACCAAGACGCCCTGTTAAATGTATGTCTTTTGTTTAAATTGAAAGATTTAAAAGAATATTACAAAAATAATTATTAACTGAGAATAAAAACGACACAAAATTTATGCCAATTAAATAGGAATGACTATTAATAATCGATTGAAAATTAAATATTTTAACTGACTAAAATGCACAAAATGAAATGAATATTAATAATTGATTAAATAAAAATGAAATATATAATACTTGAATATTAATATAATATATATATATATATATATATATATATACTATATATATATATATATATATATATATATTCCCTACTTCATTATTTCACCAAACTTTTTTACCACATTAATTAAATATTTTATTTGTCAAATAATTAATAATCTTATTTTGGTAAGCTAGAAATTAATTAAAACCTATTAATTGATAATATTGCATAATATGGTATTTATATTGAAGTACCTATATCTATTTATATTGACTAATGAGTAATATGACATTTTGACAATCATCATATGGTTACCAAATTTTAGTCTCCAACAAATATTCACCGTGATATTATTACCATAATAGTAAAATAGTAATAATAATAATAATAATAATAATTAATAATAATAATAATATAATAATAATTAAAAAATAAATAATAATAATATAATAATAATAATAAAATAATAATATAATATAAATAATAATATATAATAATATTTTTCATTACGTACTTTACTTTCTATCAAACTCATTCTTCCAAAATGTTGAACCCCAACCCTAAGGGCACCCACACCCCCGACCCGACAGAAGCATTTTGAGAAATGTAAATCATGGTGACTCAACTGAACATGAACCACAGAGACTAGATCGGTGTTCACTGCGCACAAGGGCCCCTTTACTTTTGAGAGGTTGCTCTGCTCCCCACACTCAAGGGGGCATTCCTTTCTAATCAAACTAAATTTTTTATACTATTGAATACAAATATTATTTACAATTAAAATTTAATATGTATAATAATATAATAATAATAATAATAATAATAAATAATAATAATAATGTTAATAATAATTATTTATGTAATTTACAGTTAAAATTTAAATCTATTTATACTATTAATAAATTAAAAAATCCTCCTTTGTAAAATTTCCACTCAAACAATAATAAATGTAAATTGAAAAAGAAAACTGATATTATTAATTAATTGAAAATATAAAAGCGTCTTAATGGAATAGGAAACCCACCGAAATTAGAGGAGGGAGGGCGGTGCAAGTCAGGGAAAAGACATGGGAAGGGATGTTTTTGAATGAGTGATCTCAAGACTGAAAATTGGATCCCAAAAATTCATTTTCATGACATTGATATTGCATAATATTTTATTATAATTATTTCCAGCCTAATTATTTCCTAGCTAAAATTAATGTACCAAAATATTAATTATTTATTAACAAAATTGCCTAATATTCTTATTTTTATATTTAAAAATGTAATATTATTAGTCACAAAATAGATTATCATTCTAATTTCCGTGTAACTATTTTATATAATATATATATATATGAGTATTTTATTATATATATATATATATATTATAATATATATATATTATTATATAAAGTTATATTTTTGACAATCATTATCTTGCCATAATATTATACTTATAATATTATAAAGTATAATTGATTTTGTACTAATAAACATTATTATGATTAGTTAAGAAATATTTTTGCATGTCTTTAATATTATATTATTGCTTAATAATTATTTATGATAATTTCTCAATCACCCCTTCTTCTGTGTAATTTTTTGATTTTTATGATTCCTATTACATATTTTATACTTAAGTATAATATTATTAGCAAAAATAAATTATACTTACTTTTTGTTTTTGGATTTCAAATGCAGTTTATAGTATAATTGACTAAATAATTATAAATACATTGGAAGGAAATGATAGGTTATAATTGACTGAAAATAAAAAAAATTATCCATAATTGAATAAATGGAAAAAGAAACTGTCAATTATTGCATTTTAATTTATGACAATAATTACACAATAGAATAAATCAAATCCACAATTATATCATAAATATTTCACACTTTCAAACAATAGAATGGAAATTAGAAAATGAAACGAAAATATTTCAATAATAATATTCTACATCATCAGTAAAGGAGATTAAAAATGGAAAGGAATATTTTAATAATAATATTCTACATTATCATAGTAAAAAATATCATTGCATTTATATTCTAATTACTGAAAATATAAAAAAAAATATATTAAATGATCCATAATTGACTAAAAAAAACAAATGTCGTTATTGCATTATATTAAAAATGAAGCATAATTTAAATTAAACGAAAATATTAATAATAATATCTTACAACTTCAATAGTAAGCATATTTTAAACAATAATAAAGGTAAATTAAAATGGAACGAAATATTTCAATAATAATATCTACATCATCAATTAAAATGGAGCGAAAATTAAGTAAAAATATCAATGCATTTAATATTGACTGAAAATAATAAAAAGAATAATTGGCTGAAAATGAATCTGATATTCTAATTGACTGAAATAAAAAAGAATAATTGGTTGAAAATGAATATGATATTACTAATTGACTAAAAAAATTAAGGGAACACTAATTGAGTGATATTCTACCATTATATATTTTCACCCGAGTAACATGTCCTAATGGACGGAAGGTGTTAACTCTAGACGAGGATGAACAAAATTGTGTTGGGACTACCAATGTCGTCTATAAAAGGTTTCAATAATGTGTAAATACAATCGATGATATTATGTTTTTTTAAATGACAAAATTGCTATATATCTATGACAATAAAAATATATCTTCCATATATACAAATGAATTAAGATAGCAATTCATTGCTATAACTGAGTTGCAGAGAACGAGCACATTTGCCAAATTTATAAAAAATACTAAATGATGATAAATAAAATCTCCAAAATTATAGCACCGCATGCATACATCTACATATTAGGCTATTACTTTGAGCAATTATTTGCTCAAAATCAAGCAATGATAACATCAAAACACATAAATGAAATGATTCGAATCACAATCTTCAATTGCACTATATAGATATTTGATTTCTAATTTAAAAAAATTATATATCAATCCAAATTATTTGTTAATATGATTACAACAAATTATTCCCGTGCATCGCACGGCCGCAAATACTAAGTAATGTCTAAAAAAAAACATGTTCATCATTATAATATTGATTTAGATACTCAAAATCGTCCTCGACTATATGATTTTTCTCAATTTCATCTAAACGACCTTTTGGTGACCTAATATTGTCCCAGACTTTTGTGTTCGCTCAATTTAGTCCTCATTTGTTATTTCGTCAAATTGGGTGTTAAAAATAAAGGGGCAATTCAGTAATGTCAATATTGATCTCTCTTTAATTTTTCAACTTGTGAAGTGCGAAAATTCCTCTTTCTTTGTACGAATTAACACCAGTAATTACTCCCGGCCTCAAATCAAATTTTATATTCGGCAGTTTTAGGAGTAATTCTGGGAGTAATTCGTAAAAAAAAATGGGATTTCGCAGTTCACATGTCTAGAGTAAAAACGAGAGTGGCCAATATGAAATTACTGAATTGTCTATTTATTTAACACCAAATGGACATAATAACAAATGAGCGACTAAATTGAGGCAAAAAACACAAAACTCTGGGACTAAATTGAGCGAAACACAAAAGTCTGGACGATATTGAGGGTCACCAAAGGTGCGTTTAGGACGAAATGGGAGAAAAACACTAATAGTCGAGGACGATTTTGGATATTAGAACTCTTATAATATTCCCTTGAATTTGATTTTAAAATTACTTTACATTAATAAGTCAATATAATATGTAACATTGTCATTTATCAAATATTAATAAATTGGCACAATGTTTGACAGTACTTATATTGACCTTATTTAATGTAAAGTAAATTTTAAAATCAAATTCAATAATAGTTATAAGATTAATATCCAAAATCGTCCTCGATATAGTGGGTTTTTCTCAATTTCGCTAAAACGAATTGGTGACCTATATCGCCAGACTTTTGTGTTTCGCCTCAATTTAGTCCCAGGTTTTGTGTTTTTGCTCATTTAGTCGCTCCATTTGTTATTATTCCATTTGTGTTAAATAAATAGACAATTCAGTAATTTTCATATTGGGATCTCTTTACTCATAGACATGTGAACTGCCGATCCCCATTTTTTTTTACGAATTACTCCCAGAATTACTCTAAAACTGCGAATATAAAATTTGATTTGCAGGGGGCCCGGGAGTAATTCTGGGTGTTAATTCGTACAAGAAAAGAAGAATTTCGCACTTCACAAGTTGAAAATAAAGAGAGATCAATATTGACATTACTGAATGCCCTTTATTTTTAACACCAATTTTGACGAATAGACAAAATGAGGAACTTAAATTGACCGAACACAAAAGTCTGGGACAATATTAGGTCACCAAAGTCGTTTAAGGAATGAAAGTTGAGAAAAATCCTATAGTCGAGGACGATTTTGAGTATTAACTCAATATTATAATGATGAACAATGTTTTTTTAGACATTCTAAGTATTTGCCGCCCGTGCGATGCACGGAATAGATTTGTTGTAAATATGTTAAAATATTTGGATTGATATATAATTTTTTTTAAATTAGAACATCAAATATTATTATAGTCAATTGGAAGATGTGATTCAATCCATTTATGTTTTTGATGTTATCAGTGCTTGATTTTGAGCAAATAATTGCTCAAGTAATAGCTAATAGTTAGATGTATGCCATGCGTGCTATAATTTGAGATTTTATTTATCATTCATTTATATTTTTTATAATTCAATGTGCTCGTTCTCTAAGCAACTCATTTATAGCAATGAATTGCTATCTTAATTCATTTTGTATATATGGAAGTATATATTGTTTTATTGTCTAGATATATGAAGCAATTTTGTCATTTAAAAAACAAGATATCATCGATTGTATTTTACACATTATTTGAAAATTTTAATAGACACATTGGGTAGTGCCCAACACAATTTTGTCAAGTCCTCGTCCTAGAGTTAACACCTTCCGTCCATTAGGACATGTTCTCGGGTGAAATATATAATGTAAAATAATCACTCAATTAATGTTCACTTAATTTTTTTAGTCAATTAGTAATATCATATTCCATTTTCAAACAATTATTCTTTTTTATTTCCAGTCAATTAGATATCAGATCATTTTCAGCCAATTAATTCTTTTTATTATTTCAGTCAAATATTAATGCATTGATATTTTTAACTTAATTTTCGCTCCATTTTTAAATTGATGGATGTAGATATTATTATTAGGAAATATTTTCCGTTCCATTTTTAATTTACCTTTATTATTGTTTAAAATATGCATTAACTATTGAAGTTGTAGAATATTATTATTAAAATATTTTCGTTTAATTTAAATTTATGCTTCATTTTTAATTATAATGCAATGAACTGACCATTTGTTTTTTTTAGTCAATTATGGATCATTAATATCATTTTTTTTTTATATTTTCAGTCAATTAGAATATAAATGCAATGATATTTTTACTATTGATAATGTAGAATATTATTATTAAAATATTTCCTTTCCATTTTTTAATCTTCCTTTACTTGATGATGTAGAATATTATTATTGAAATATTTTCGTTCATTTTTAATTTCCATTCTATTGTTTGAAAGTGTGAAATATTTTATGATATAATTGTGATTTGATTTATTCTCACTGTGTAATATTATTGTCATAAATTAAAATGCAATAATTTGACAGTTTCTTTTTCCATTTTATTCAATTATGGATAATTTTTTTTTTTTCAGTCCCAATTATTAAATATTCAATTTCCTTTTCCAATGTATTATAATTAATTATCAATTATACTAAAACTGGCATTTGGAAATCCAAAAACAAAAATAAGTATAATTTAGTTTTGGTGCTTCAATAATATTATACTAAGTTAAAATATGTATATAGATTTATCAATGAAAATTATCATAAAATTCACAGAAAGAAGGTGATGCAGAATTAATCATAAATATATTATTAAGCAATAATATTAATTATTGAAGAATGCAAAGATTTATTTTGTAAGCTAATAATATATAAATTTATTATACAAAATCCAATTATATTTTAATAATATATGAAGGTATAATATTATGGCAGTATAATTGATTTTGTAATAATAATATTATACCTTTTATATATATATATATATACGTATTATATATATATATATGATATATATATATATAGTATAATAAAGTAGGTAGTATATAGTTATAATAAAATAGTTACACGGAATAGAATGATAATCTATTTTGCTACTAATATTTACCTTTTTAAATATAAAAATAAGAATATTGGCAATTTTTGTTTATAAATAATATTAAATTTTGGTACATTAATTGTTTAGCTAGGAATAATTAGGCGGAAATAATTATAATAAAATATTAGCAATATCTGTCATGAAAATGAATTTTGGGATCCAATTTTTCATCTTGGAGATCACTCATTCCAAAAACATCCCTTCCCATGTCTTTTCCCTGAACCTTGCACCGCCCCCCTCCTCTAATTTCGGTGGGTTTCCCTATTCCATTAGAACGTTTATATTTCAATTATTATATACAGTTTCTTTTCCAATTTTACATTTATTATTGTGTATGGAAATTAAAAGGAGATTTAATTTTATTATGTATTAGATAATTAACTGTAATTACATAATTATTATTATTAAATTGATTATATTATTAATATTTATAGGTATTATTTTATATATTAATATACATAATAAGATTTTAATTGTAAATAATTTTACCAATAGTAATGAAATGAGTTTGTAGAAAGGATGCCCTTGATGTGGGAGCAGAAGCAACCTTCTCGAAAGTGAAGGGCCTCCCTTGTCGATTGAAACCGGGATCTATCTCTGTGTTCTGTTCAAGTTGAGTCACCATGATTTCATTTCCCAAATGCCTTCTTGTCGGTTCGGTGTTTGGCCTTAGGGTGGGGTCCACTTTGAAAATGATGGATAGAAAGTACGTAGAAAATATTATTATTATTTTATATTAGTATTTTTCTATTATGTTATATTATAATATATATATATTATTATTATGTATTAATATAGTATTTATTATTAATTTATTTATTATTCATTACTATTATGGATAATATCACAGTGATATTTGTTGAGACTAAATGGTCAAAGTGAATTTGTCTATTACTCATTAATCATTAGATGCTTTATTATCTTCTATTTATTTTTAATTATTCTAGCTGTACCAATAATATAATTATTTGCATAATTTATATTGTAAAAGTGTGAAATAAGAAGTAGAATTTAATATATATATAATATATATATATAAAATAAATAATATATATACATTATATTCAAGTATTAATTTATTCATTAATTGATAATTATTTATTTCATTTCATTTTGGTGCATTAGTCATTTAAAATATTTAATTTCAATCGATTATAATAGTTTCCCATTTTAGATTGGCATTTGTGTCGTTTTATTCTCAAGTTAATAATTATTGTAATATTTTAAATCTTCCATTTTAAACAAAGGACATAATTTAACAGGCTTTGGTTTGAGGATAGTGGAAAGGAATGTATTTCCATGGGAAGTTTTCTGAAACGGAGATATTTTGTGTTCAAGAAATACTGGGAATCAATTCCCCCAATTTTGGTATACCATGGGGAATTTGAAGGAATAAGTATATAAGTCAAAATGTCTTATGGTTATTACATTTAATTAAGTTAACAAAAAGAAGGTATATTTTGGAAACTCATCACTAATCCATTTCCCAGGAATTAAAATTACCAGGCGGCCAGGGAATTTAATTCCATGATGGAAATTTGGAAATCTGGAATTGCAATTCCCTCAACAAACTACCGGAATTAATGCCTGAAATTAGTGGAAATTAAAGTGGGAAGGAATTTAAAATCCCTCAAACCAAACGGCGCTGTAGAAATGTAAAATTTAATATAAAATCTATATGCTATTCCCGTGCACATTTTACGTGAATATGCCTTATAAATAATTAAATAATATTTACCAAGATTATTATTATAAAATAACATACCATATTTTACCAATTTTTATGCCGATTATGTTTAGTGTCCTAATTTATGTTGTTTTGTAACACCGAAATTTACGAATAGAATTATATAAAATTGACTGTACATAAAATAACCGAATAAAATTGAAATTTAGGA
>VALG01016878.1:0-24386 GCA_009835305.1 Ipomoea purpurea
CCCCCTTAGACTCGAGGGCCATGTCTAGTATCTAGAGGTCAAAACTAACTTGAAAAGGGCTAGCCTACCTCGACCCCCTTAGGCTAGAGGGTCATGTCTAGTATCTAGAGGTGTCAAAACTGACTTGAAAAGGGCCAGCCTACCTCGACCCCCTTAGGCGAGGGCTATGTCAAGGGCTTGCTAAATTCTTAAAATTTTGAATTTGATTAAACTGTCAGCATGAACGTTGAACTGTATGACATTATAAAGTTTTTCATTAAAAAGAGTAGAGCATTTTTATCAAATTGTATGACATATAAAGTTTTCCATTATAAAGAGTACAGTATTAATGATCACAATTTAATTTGAACCAAACCTGTGAATGATAAAAGTGGAATTTTAATTTTTTTTTTTTTTTAAATATCATGATTCTTTAGAAGGTATTATCTATTTTATAAAACCATAATTTAAATACATTCAAACCAATTGTTTGAACTTAAGCTGTTTGTTTGCAGAATCAGAACCGAACATTCCCCCTAAGATTTAAATTTTGACCTCAGTTTAAAACTGAAACCGAACTGTGATCTCTCCTAAATAAAAACACATGCATATTCTGGCTTTTTTAGCCCAGATTCTGCAGCCTGGTTTATATTCTGAACAGACTTGACCAGTAGGCTTGATACTTGACAGGAATAAGAAACAAAATGTGGCTAATTAATGGCATGGCTGTAGCCCAATCCAATTAGGAAATAGGCAAATTATGTTGTGGAACCGTGTCTACCTTGCACAATTTCAAAACTGTTATAATTGTAAATATAGAGTTCAAAAATATGAACATAGAGTTTTATAATTATGAACATAAAGTTTTGTAATTGTGAATATAGAGTTCAATAATTGTGAATATGATGTTCAAAAATTATAAACATAGAGTTTTTATAATTATGAACATAGAGTTCAGTAATTATGAACATAGAGTTCTGTAATTGTGAATATAGAGTTCAATAATTGTGAATATGAAGTTTAAAAAATTATGAACATAGAGTTTTATAATTATGAACATAGAGTTCAGTAATTATGAACATAGAACCGTGTATCCACCTTGCAAGGTGGACACGGTTCCACGGTATAACAATATAAGTTTATACACAGCCACTAGTTGGAAATCGGCAAATTATTGTGTGGACCATGGTCCACACAATGTTATGTGGACCAAAACAAAAAGTACATTTTTAATATACTAAATGTACATTATTTTTGTACTAAATGTACATTATACAATATAATGTACACTCAGAACAAAAATAATGTACATCCCTGAATACAATGTAGATTATTTTTGTACTGAATGTACATTATTTTTGTACTAAATTTACATTATTTTACAGTAGACAAAATATGGTCCATACAATAATGATTGTTGGAAATCAGAAATAGCCCTAAGTGGAGAATGCGGCAAATTACGGTCCACACAACTGTGTGGACCACCGTCCAAAATGACATCGTTAAATTTTATTAGTTAGAATAATGTACATTATGAGTTAGAATAATATACTTTATGTGTTAGAATAATGTACATTATGTGTTATAATAATGAAATTTATGGGGGTAATGTATAATTTACTTTATGAGTTAGAATAATGTACATTATGCTTTAGAATAATGTACATAATGCTTTAGAATAATGTACATTATGAATGATAAAAATGTATGTTAAGTGCGTCACGTTTTGAATAGTCACTTAAGTCAATTGAGTGTACCTTGTGCTTCATGGTTTGTACCCTTGTCCCCTTGTCTTTCCAACCTTAGTAAGGGTAAAAGTGACTTTTCACCCATGAATTGTTGTTCAAGCTACCCTAGCAAGACATTTCATTTCATTCATTCATCCATCCAAGCCTAAGTCTCAAACACTCTAGCCCTCTCTCTAAAATAACCTACTTATTCTTCAAGCAAGAAGGTGAACCTCCTAGCCTGCAAGATCCTCCCATCAAGATCCTATTTTCTTCTTCTTGAGCATAGGAAAGGGTAAGGTTCTTAGTATTTTGGTGTTTTTAGCCATCTTTTGGGTGTCTTTATCTAAAGTTAGAATCTTTTTGTGTTTTGGCTTGTGTAAGAAGTTGGTGAGAAAGAAGAGCTCTAAGAAAGGCTTAAGAGGGTGAAAAGGAGTAGTTGTTAAGCTACAAAGGTAACACATGCTATACAAAACCTATTTTCTTACCTAAATGATGATTATTGGCTTCTATTTGATGTTCTTGATGTGGTTGTGAGATTTGATGCATAATCTTGTGATGATGCATGTTTACAGCTTGTTTTTAGGTTTCTTGAATGCCATTCCTTGCTATTTCTTTGGTTTCAAGTCATATCTTTGTTGTGTGTGAGATTTTGAGTGTTTTGGACTTGAACTTGACCTTGATGATGAATTTCCCCAAAGGAAAGATTGGTGTAACCACTATTGTACCACCGTGGGCCGGAACGGCGGGCAGTGGCCACTCGTGCCGCCACCCTGCGGGGAACGTGGTTCGTGGCATTGTACCACCGCGGGGAACACAATGTAATGTTTGCGGGGATTTGTTAAACGCGTGACTCTTTACTTCTTGGTATTGATATTTGACCTCCCGTTTGTTGAATTATTGAGCTATTTGCTGAGTCTTCTTGATGTTTCGTTATGTCATAGAACGATGTGTTAACGAATCCATGTTAGGATTCTGTGTCTTGAATCGTGCTAAGGGTCCAACTTTGTGATTCGTTGGCTAATATGATTCTTTGAAGGTTCGTTTGGTAAGAACCCATTTTGGTTTACCTCGCTTGTTTTGAGCATGCAGTTGATGTTTGTTATGCTAATGATGTGTGGGTTTGTCCCTTCTTATTGGGGTTGGAACTTGTGTTGTCAATCATTTGATGTTTGGATTATATCCTTGTTGTGAGTATTGTCTCATGTCTTTGTTGTGATCTCTTGATTGATCCTTATGATTGTGATCTGTGCAAGTCGTTGTACCCTTTGTTGATACTCGATTGGCTATTGTGAGCCTCAATCTTCTTGATGATGAATATAGGATGTGTGTGATTGTGCTTGAGATTGGTGCTAATATTATTTGAGCTTTTGCTCACGAAGATCGGTTGGTAATATTGGTGACTTTACAGTACCCTCGTTATTTGAGATCTGTGGTAATACAGTTCTGATTGTGTGAAAAGATGGTGGGGGACGACGGTCCCAAGCGGAATAATGGTTGGACCTCAGAAGTATAAAGTGGCACTAGGAGGTAAAGGTTGGAACTGGTATAAGGCGGGGGTAGCCATAAGGTTAGTTGGAACCCGGGCATAAGGTTGGAACTATGGAACTTGAAACATGAATGTCTCATTATGTGATTTTGTACTTCCTTGCTTATGCATTGTCTTTGATGTACTCTACCTTGTGAATGGTAGGTTACATCCCAAGTTGTGTTGTCTATGATGTTTGTGGTCTTGTGTCGTGTTGAGGTTGATGATCTTCGTTCTTGTTGAGGGTGTGATGAGTCTATTGATGTTTCATCTCTCTCTCTCGGTTTTAAAATGATATATACTGTATTCCTCAGTTCCAAATGACTCTGCTTATATCTATCTATATTAATGCTATTTAACGCGTATTGATGGGTTACCAGCATTATTCGCTGACCAGGTGTTATCCCTTGATTTACAGGTTTTGCTTAGTTGTGAGCGCGCTAGCTGATGTTAGTAGCTAGAGTAGTTTTCCCTTCCTTAAACTGTTATTTTTTGGGCCTGTGAGCCTTAGTTAGACATGGCCTTGTGCCTTAGACTTGATATGTCTTGTTGAATACTTGTAGACTTAGCATGTGCACCCCATGGTTTTATGGGGTGGCATAACGCTTCCCGATTTTTAATTAGCTTCCGCTTTTGATTGCTTGATGATTAGATGTTTATTGTTGAATTTTTAAGTTTTAAAAATGTTGGGTAAATCGGGGGTGTTACAAGACAATAAGCAACTTCTACGAAGAATCAAACTTGAAAGCTTATCGTTATCAAGTCATCAATTGTTTGATCAGCTCGGCTGGGAGTTTTCAAAAATGCATTTATTTAACAATTAAAATTGATGGTGTTGGATACTTGGATTGGCATAGGCGTGACATTATGCTAAAGGAGCACTGTGGATCATAATGATATTAAATTAACCCCACATAATTATCTAAAAGAGATAAATATATCATATTAATTGATTTGACAATAATACCCTTAGATTTTAACACTCATTAACACAAATTTAACGAAGGACTATTTGTGGTAAAAAAATGAAAGTCAAGGTACGTGTTTTGGTCGAATTGAAAGTTGATGACTAAATGAGTACTAGCCAAATGTCAGAGGACCATTTGTAGCATTAACACATTAATTCTTTTTTCTAAAAAGAAATCTGTATTAACATGTTTAATGAGTTTTAAATGGGTTATCATGCCATATCATGTCATGTGGATACGAAACCTATTAACAAAATGTGTTTATTGTCTCAACCCATTTAAAACTTGTATTCGTGTTTATAATTCTAACTTGTTAACCTTAATGAATTGTGTTCGCATTTAGCCTTATCGTGTTTATATTGTTATTATGTCAACCTATTAATGAACCATTTACATTAATTACCAAGTCTAAAGTAAGTAACATAACAAAGAAAATGAAATGACAATTCTTAGTACATACTATTAGGACTCTTATACTAGTAGTTCGTTAGGACTCTTTATCTATTCTCTATAGCATTGTTTGTACAGACTCAGTTACGATTGATATTCAATAATCACAATAATCAAACCTCATCTGGTATCAGTATCCAGGTTTATTCCATGGCAACCTTGGGAGAAGATAATAACGGTTCTGTTCGCGATTCTTCCGAACGGACTGTGTCTGAGGTTGCTCACATTCATTCCCACCCGACTCTGAGCCTTTCTTCGGCTCACCATTTTGTTTCCCTTAAGCTTACCGTTGATAACTATTTTTTTTTGGAGGACTCAAATGCTTCCATTCTTGGAAGGGCAGGGCCTCCTTGGTTTTGTTGACGGTACGCTCGCTTGTCCGACCGGAGTAGCGCCGGTGGAGTCCACGGCGGAGAGCAGTGGTGCAGCAGCGTCCGGTGCGTCGGCTTCGGCTTCGGAACAGTGGCATAGGCAAGATAAAGCCATCTTGTCTCTTTTGATTTCATCACTGTCCGATGAGATGATGCATATGGCGGTTGGTCGGTCGACTTCGCGTGCGTTATGGCTGGCTATTGAGCAGGAACTAGGGTCGACAACGCGGTCTCGTGCCTTGCGACTTCTTGGCGAATTGCAGGCGCTGTCGCAGGGGGAGTCTTCTGTCTTGGATTATCTCGGCCGAGCACGGATGCTTGTAGAAGACTTGGTGCTTGCCAGACGTCCGATCACGCTTGATGATCAGAACATCTATGTTTTTCGCGGGTTGCGGCCGGAGCTTCATCCGCTCGTTTCCCCATTGACGCGTGGTTCTCCGGTGACGTTGACCGAGCTTTCGGACTACCTTACATCTCAAGAGTGGATCTGTGCGACTGGCGATGGTGGAGTCGGTTCGCCAGCGGTTATGGCAGTGAACCAAGGCCGTGGCAGTCGCATGCATGGTGGGCACGTTCGTGGTGGATCGGGCAGTAGCGGCTCGGGCGGTGGCTCGGGTAGTGGTGGCTCGGGCGGTGGTGGCTCGGGTGGTGGCCGTGGCCGAGGAGGTCGTGGTCGTGGACGTGGCCGGTCCGATGTGCGTTGTCAGATTTGTGATAAACAGGGACATTCTGCGTTGAATTGCTATCGCAGGTATTCTGAGTCGCCCGGTCCTCAGGTTCACATGGCTTATTCCAGAGATATGGGTGGCTCTGTTGATTCTCATCAGTGGTTCCCTAACACGGGTGCCACAAATCATGCGACTCCTGACTCCTCAGTGTTGACTTCCGCTGCTGGCTATGATGGTTCTGACACTCTACGGGTTGGCAATGGCACAGGTATGACTATACTTAGTGTTGGTTCTGCTTCGATAGCCTATTCTGATAAGCTTTTTCGTTTAAATGATGTCTTGCATGTCCCTGGCTTGTCGTCATCTTTGCTTTCTGTTCAGCGTTTTGCTAGGGATAATCGTGTCTCTTTTGAGTTTCATTCTGAGTATTTTCTTGTGAAGGATCTCTTGACCAAGGAGGTGCTTTTTAAGGGGGGCGCGTCGGGCGTTTATACACTTGGCCTGTTTCCTGTCGTAGTCCGTCTGCTAATGTTGCTGCGCGTGTCTCGTCTTCCACTTGGCACTAGCGGCTTAGTCATCCACACACACGAGTTTTGCATCAAATTTTACAGTTGTCTGGTGTTAGTCAATTTAATTCTAGCGAATTGTCAAATGTTTGTTCGTCTTGTCAGTTAGGGAAATCTTCCCGTTTTCCTTTACCTCGTGTTGCTACTTCGAGTACTCGTGTGTTAGAACTCATTTATACTGATATTTGAGGCCCTGCGTCAATAACATCTGTTAATGGTTTTCGTTACTTCATTTTATTTGTGGATGATTTTACGCGTTTTGTTTGGTTTTATCCTATGCGTGCAAAAATCGATATCTATGCTATCTTTGAACGTTTTCGATCCCTTGTTGAGCGTTCATTCTCACATAAAATAATTTCCATTAAGTCTGATTTAGGGGGAGAGTACAAAAAGCAACAATCTACGTTTGAGTCTCTTGGTATTCGCCACAGACAGTCCTGTGCGTATACGCATGAGCAGAATGGTCGGGTAAAACGTCGTCATAGGCATATAGTTGAAACTGGGTCGGCATTAATGGCTCAGGCTTCTGTTCCCTCTCGTTATTGGGATTTTGCGTTTGAAACGACAGTCTACTTAATTAATAAGATGCCTACTCGGGTTTTGGATAATGAGTCTCCTCATTATCGTTTACATCGTTCTCCTCCATCCTACTCCTTTTTGCGTGTTTTTGGTTGTCTTTGTTTTCCTCTGCTACGTCCATATAATCGTAATAAATTGCAGTATCGTTCGTCCCGTGTATTTTCTTAGGATATCCTGATTCTTTCCGTGGATATCGTTGTTTAGATACTGTCACTAATAAAGTCTTTTCTCTGTCGCCATGTGCGATTCGATAAGTCTGTTTTTTCGTTTGCTAGTGGTGTTTCTACGCAGGTTGTTGCCAAGCCCGGGCGGTACCATGGGGTGTTGCTCCTGTTGTTTCTGTTCTTGCGCCAGTTTTACTGCTAGGGAGGCATCGCCGGTTCCTACCCCCGTGGTCCCGGACTCGGATTCTAGTGAGCGGACAGTGTCTGACTGTGTGGGCAGGTTGCTCGTCGTGGTCGGGCGCGTCGGGGTCGTGGTGCCAAGGTTGTTGGGCCGCGATCACATGTGATGGGCACACAGAGTATGGGTCCTAAAGAGCATGTTGCTTTATTATCTACTGTTGATGCACTTGAGCCCACGTCTTATTCTCAGGCTGTGCGGCATCCCGAGTGGCGTGAGGCCATGGATTTGGAGTTTAATGCTTTGCTACAGAACCATACGTGGCGTCTTGTTCCTTACACTCCAGGTATGAATGTTGTGGGGTGTAAGTGGGTGTTTCGGGTAAAGCGGAATGCTGATGGGACTGTTGAGCGGCACAAGGCCCGGCTGGTGGCTAAGGGTTTTAATAAGGTTGCAGGGAAGGACTTCTTTGAGACCTTCAGTCCGGTTGTTAAGCCTACCACGGTTCGGCTTTTACTTTCTTTAGCTTATTCCCGTGGTTGGTCCATTCGGCAGCTGGATGTCCACAACGCGTTTCTGAATGGTTTCCTTGCTGAGACTGTGTATATGCATCAGCCGCCTGGTTATGAGGACAAGTGGAAACCTGATTATGTGTGCTTCCTACAACGCTCTCTCTATGGCTTGAAGCAGGCTCCTCGTGCTTGGTTCACTCGGTTACACGACTTTCTTTGCTCTGTTGGCTTTGTTCCTTCTAAGACTGATGTATCATTGTTTATTTATTCTGATGGTGCTGTGCAGTTGTATTTTTGGTATTTGTCGACGACATTCTGGTTATGGGCTCGGATCCACAGTGGGTCTCAGATATTGTGGCCAAGCTGGCTACGGAGTTCAAGATTCGGGATATGGGGGGCTCCGTTGTTTTTTTTGGCATTGAGACTGTGCCGCTTCTCAGATGGTTCTGCTCTTCCAGAGGCGTTTATATTCAGGACATTCTTAAGCGTGCCGGCATGGTGGATTGCAAGCCGGTCTCGACCCGGTTTCGGTTGTTCGGTTTGATGATGTTGACACCACCCCTTATGTCGATCCTACTCACTATCGCAGTATCGCGGGTGCGCTGCAGTATTTTACTGTGACTCGCCCTGATTTATCTTATGCAGTTAATAGGCTCTGTCAGCACATGCATTCTCCTGCCACGGCTGATTGGAGTCTGATGAAGCGGGTGTTGCGATATGTTAAATGTACTCTTGGTCTTGGTCTCTGTATTCGCAGGTCTCTGTCTTCTGCTGTTCATGCTTTTTCTGACTCGGATTGGGCTGGCAATCCGGATGATAGGAAGTCGACCAGTGGTTTTGCAGTCTATGTAGGCAGCAATCTGGTTTCCTGGTCGTGTCGGAAGCAGCGCACGGTGGCGCCTTCTTCTACCGAAGCTGAATACAAGGCCTTAGCTGATGTCTCGGCTGAGGTTACGTGGCTAGTTTCACTGCTCAGAGAAATTGGTTTCCGCCGGTTTCTGCGCCAATTCTGTGGTGTGACAACTTAGGTGCCACCTATCTGTGTTCGAACCCGGTGTTTCATGCCCGAATGAAGCATGTGGAGATTGATTACCACTTCGTTCGTGACAAGGTAGCCAAGAAGGAGATTCAGGTACACTTTATTTCTACAAAGGATCAACTGGCAGACGTTTTCACCAAGGCTCTTCCGTCTACTCGGTTTTCTTTCTTACGAGACAAACTCAATGTTGCAGCTGCCCGTCTTGAGTTTGAGGGGGAGTATTAGGACTCTTATACTAGTAGTTCGTTAGGACTCTTTATCTATTCTTTATATCATTGTTTGTACAGACTCAGTTACGATTAATATTCAATAATCACAATAATAAAATCCTCATCCATACCATATAAGTTATGTGATTGAATTTTATCAGGAAAAAATAAAAAAATAAAAAAGATCACATTATACATATTTTACTAGTTTGATGATCCACTTATAAGCATTTTAAATTCAATAACCTAATTACACAAATAAGTATAGTGATTTATTTAATGCTTTTTCTTAGGACCAATATCTACAAATCTAATAAGAGCGAATAATGTTAGGCCCTTAATTGGAACAAAAAAAATGTCGGTACTAATTGTTTCTTAAAATGAATAGTGCATATTATTTTGATTTTAGTATCTTTTAATGATTTTCCTTATTTACTCTCTATTATATTCTTTTCTTCTCTAAATAACCCTAAATTCCGTTAGTTTAAACTTTTAGTAACGGAATATTCCGTTAACTATTTATTATTCTTAACATACTCTTAATTTATATAAGGTCTTAGGTTCGAATCTCATCCCAAGTATAGTTGGTATAATTATTAAACATATATTATGAATATGTTAAATGTATTAAAAATATATATTATATAAAATTTAACATAAACTTTCGTCAAATAATTAGTTTGACTAAATAATAGCATTCAAAGTTGAGCATCAAGATTATAAATCAGGAACTACTCTAAAATCATTTGATTTTCTTGAATTTTTATTAAAAAAAAATAACAAATTTAGGTTAAGTTTTTTTTTTTTTTTTTTTTTTTTTTTTTTTTTTTGTGTGTTTGTTTAATTAATTTATTTTGATTATTTAGAACAAAACTAATATTTCAATTATGCTTTTACATTATTGGAATGATTTAGGCCATTATGATATTAATTTTTTGTTTTTTTTTATAATGGTACAATTGTACATTACCTTACAAATTAACTATTATTTTTTTTTTATCGGACAAAATTATTCTTACATCATTGTCAGACTGCGCGGCCTAACTACAAAGTTAATTGATCATAAATACAATTACACATGGACTCTAAAACGGTAGGATCATTTCTAAATAATTGACAATGTTAACATCCTACTAGCTCCAATTGAACAAGTTTACACATCAAAATTTTATCGATGCATGAAAACTTCTAAAGAAATTTGTAAGTTAATTTTTACTATATCATTATATTAATATCTACTGTATCCATATATTTTTTATTATCATCCTCTATTGACAGCAATTGTAGCAATTGTCATGGACAAACTCTCAAAATAATTTGTCTTAACAAGGAATGAAAATTAAAAAAAAAAAATCATTGATTTCTTTATTGTTGTAGAAAAGTATGTATGACACATTATTACTCTATTAATTAAATAACTCATAGCTACAACAAAAAATAATACATATGCATTTAATTAATTTAGAATTAGATGTCTATAATGCTTTATTAAAAAAAAAAATTATCATCCCCCTAAAAAAATTTTAAAAAATATAATTTCATTAGTTATATATATCTTTATTTTCTAGATTTCTTACCTTCAAATTTATTAATTTATTATATTCACTACATGTTCATTGTCTTCTTTTTTACATTATCTTTTAATTAAATATCAATTATAATAAAAACATGTTATATATATATATATATATATATATATATATATATATATATATATATATATATATATATATATATATATATATATATATACCAAGTATTTTATACAAACAATAAATATTAATATTTTGTTCAATACTACTTTCACATGATAACCTACGACACAAATCTCACAACACATGTAGGGAAAAAACTACCACTACTAAATATCAATAGGTGTTTGTACGCTAAAGAGTTCATATTACAACTAAAATCTCAGTCATATACACAACAAGACAAATCTAAAATTCCTACACCATAATCTCATTGCATGATGAATCTCTATATGCTGCTATCAGTAACCTAATTGCTAATGACACACTACAATAAAAAAAAAAAAAAAAAAAAGACTGTACTGAAGATGAAAACAATACAATGCTACCCAAAAGAAAATTAAGAAGGCCTAGCCAATTAATCTAAATTTAATGTTTGAAGCTAAGCCCTAATCTTTTCAATCAAAGCAATAGGCCGGTTAGGTTGATTGGTCAGTTGGATTTTTGCCTAATCATATAAGGAGTATCGTTATTGTACATAGGGTTGAGACTTTTTAGTGCATAAATGTCAAAATTCACAAAATTGATTTATATAGTTCCAAATTGATATGATTTTAATTGCCTCCCGATTACTTTTTTTCCCCTTTTAATATTTTTTATCCTTTGGGGAACTCCGGGATTTACACTGGAAATTCTAATTGCCAATGGGAGGTGGAAGTAGAATGATTTTATAGATGTGTGATGCTTTAGTACACTACCTATATGATTATAAGCATATAGGATAGGAATCCTCGCGCACTACAAGAAATTTCACATTCAATGACAATAGAAGTTGTCATTGAAACTATCAATTTTGGTCACTATTGTAATTAGTGACCAATTTTTGAAGTCGTCAGCTGTCGTTACTATATACTCCGTCACTAGTGTAGTAGTGACGACTTTTGAAAAGTTGTCACAATTACTCACTACTTTTGTGACAATATTTACTTACACTAAAAGTAGTATTTGAGTGATAACGATAGTTGTCACAATAAATGTATAATTTGAGACCAAATGTGTTATTACAAAAAAATTGATCTAGTGACAACTAAAATCGTTGCAATTAATTATTTTATTGTGACAACACTTTAGTCACAATAGTTGTACTCATTTGTGAGAATTGTTTATGACGCAAAAAATAATTATCAGTGACAAAAAAATTGGTATCAATTATTACTTTGTTGTTACCATCAGGGGCGGAGCCAGGATTTTTGTTCAGTGGGGGCGGAACATTACAACAAAAACATAGTTTAAAAAAAAATGAAACACTTAAGTTATCCATAATATTGTTGGATACTTGGATATAAAAAAAAAAAAAAACATATCAAAACATTATAAAAATATTTATAACAAAATATGAAACATAATCAATTTGATAATAATTTGTATGTAAAACTCACACAATTAATTAATATTAAAAAACTGACTCAAAGAGAAGCCATAAAACAAGCAACTATTAATAATAATAGTGAAAATATGTATAGAGCCTTAGGGGATTCGAACCCAAACCCCTTCAAAGTATAACACGCATTCCTTACCACCTAATCTAACTCAACTACCACTAACATTTTATGTTTTATTATATTTATACTACAGCTTTCACTATATATACATATATAGATACAATAGTTATATAGGGGTGGGGTGGGGGTGGGGTGGGGAGTGGGCTGCCCCCACTGCCCCATTGTAACTCCGCCCCTGGTTACCATTACTTGGTCACAATTCTTTTTCCAAAAATACTAGCCAAATGCACAAAATATATTTATTTCAAAATCTTGTCATAATTAAATGCTTTAATTTAATTATTATTTAGAATAAAATAATTCATTCAACATATGTTACTCGTCAAATTAAAAAAAATACATATAAAAAGACATCATTGTCTAACAAATATACTTTGTAAGAATACAACTGAATTCAAATAAAAACATTTTAAATAAAATGTCTTGATTATTCTTCACTTGAAATAGTTGATGGAGATGCATTGCTTATTAGCATATTTTGAAGTTCGATTGCTTGCTAAGTGAGTAAAATTTGCTTGATTTCAGCATGTTTCTAAAGCGCTTGTGCAAATTCTTTAAATTTTGCAACTAATTCTTCTTCTAAAATTCTTTCACGCTTCTTTGAAGCTTTTATTTATGCTTGAAGAAGAATTCTCCTGAACTTTTGAAGTTATCCTTAAAATTAAACTAAGTCATTATTTGCTTTTCTTTATTCTAATCCCTCTTCTTGTGGTATATATATATAATAATATATATATATATAATGTATCTATATATGAATACTTATATATATTATATTATATATATACAAGCTTATAAAGATGACTATATAATTATATTACCCAAAATGCTATGACATAGATTTATCTAAATAATTATTTGTATTTCAATATTACCGATACTGTAAATCAAACATTATATTATAATAACCTTTATCTGTGTTTATTTATATCTACTAATAGGATAATGATAATGTGATTTTAATTTTTTAAGGCTTGATTAGAAAAGAAATGAATGATCAATCAGAAAAATAAGAATTTAGAAGGGCTAAAAAAAATCGAGTATCACATTTACCATTCAATGTTCTAATTTGGAAGATAATAATAAGATGTTATGGTATTGCATAGGTCTAGTTTGGGATGATGCAACTGTTGTGAAGTAAGTCATCAAATGTTCATACCATGGTATCGGAAGAAGATCGATGAAATTGATAGTGATGAAGATGCTTTTATTAATGATGATGATGAGATTCCAACATATGAAGATGAGGAAGGTGGTGGTGATGATTGAGTACTATATGAATTTATATTTATAACTTTTGAATTCTTACTTTTTATATTTTGAGTTTGAATGATTTTTAATTTTAGATTTTTTGAAATATTGTTTAGTAACATATTATATGTTTATTTAAAAAAATTTGATATGAAAATAGTAAGATAAGTAATAGTGAACTTATCTGTCACATAAAAGTTTAAAAATGAGTGATTATAAAATGTATTTTCACAATTGATTCATTTCACACAATATCCAACTATTTAATTATAGTGGACGAAGTCATTCTAATATTAATTACTCATCCACTTATAATAAGTTAGTGACAAAAAAAATCAACACAATTATTGTCACATTTAGTATTTTTGTTACGGATTATAGAGCGTCACAAATATTGTAACAATTTCATCAAAAAAATGACAATATTAGTGACAACAATATTTCTTCTCACATTGTTTCTCATTTCTAATGGTACAAATCAATTGTATTTTTATTGACAAAAAAAGTTGTCACGAATATTATCAATAAGAGTGACGAACAGCTATTTGTCAAAAGGTACAAAAATTTGTGTCAACATTGTTTTTGTCACCATTACATTCGTTCCGGCCATAATTATAATGCCGCCAAAATAAACATACATTTAGTGATGACAACAATAGTGACAACGCATGTTACGACACTATGTTCTAGTAATAAGACAACTTATGTCATACAAATATTTACTCGTTCACAATTACTATATTATCTATGACCAAAAAATTAAACAATTACACCACACAATAGTGTCGAATTATTTTTATAATCACAAAAAGAGTATTATTTGTGGACTAATTATGAAGTGTCACAAAAAATTTGTCACTAAATATCTTTATTCTTGTAGTAAGCGCTTTCTGTTAAGATTAAGAAATATTCTAAGCTATTAATTTGTCTTAATCTCGTCTACATAGTACATTTCAAGATTTTCGCATATAGTGACTGGATCGCCAATAGTACGTTAGTCAATCATACAGTATTGATTTAATTGGTTACTTGATTGTGATGGACTGAACATACTTCTAGAGGTTAAAGTTTCTCTAACTAAAGTTGACTTCTGAACTAGGGCTCCAAGAGCACCTCTCCCGAGTATAATGTATTGTGCTAGTTTGTGACCTATTACGTATATAATAGTTAGAATAATATATCTTATTGAATGTTACACATGCAAGCCTAAATATGTTATCTATGAATTTATCATCAATAATTTTTTGAAACATTATGGAGATAAATTCCAAATTATCGGTGCAAAATTAAGATAAGCTTGCTTAATTATCTGGGAGACAAAATGGGTGGTGCTTGTAATTAGATGCGACGTCCTTGGATCCTCTATTCTCAAGTCTTTAGTTTTCCTGTTTTAGAGTCTTTCAACAGTTGCATATTTAGTGGAGTAATTCCGTTGACTATATAATGTAGTTCGATGCAAACGAAATGTATTGATTTTATTTTTTTTTATAATTAATTCAAATAAGGATTGGTGATATTAGTTGGGTAATTGAATTTTATTTTTAAATTTATTGGGGTGATATTTTTTAGATTCAATATCGAAACTAAATAAAATCATTTATGTTTGGTTCAAGTGGATTTATTCCACGTTATATCTAGTATCCATCTACATCTATAAAAATATAATAAGTCTCAATCAAAGTTATATTTTTAACAAGTGACTTGTGGTCTACTGGTATCGTTGTTTCTTTATATGGGAGGTTTAGATTTAAGGCTCATTGTATGCATATAAATTGTGGGATCCCCTTCCTTTGTAATAAAAAAAGTTATATTCCTATTTATGTCCATGTTTTTAGTGCTACCATTTTGTACATTGTACTTTAAGAGTTTACTATTAAATTTTTTGACAAAAATAATCTTACGTTATAACTTCCGTTATCTTTCCATTACTTTTACCATGCACATGCATCAAACATATCTTTTCTTATATATTTTAATGATAATATATTTGTAGACATTATATATTGAATTAATAATAAAAATTTTTATTTCATTTTGATTTTAATTAGTAAAATTTGTTAGTTATTTTTTAAAATATAATTATTGGGTATATATTTTTGCGCATCGCGCATAGAAAAGACTAGTATCTACTATAATAATAAGAGCCCAAGAGAGTTAGGCAATGGGTATAAAAAATGGCGGTCAAATTTTTTAATCAATGAATGACTCAGATTGATCAGATTTTAATTTTTTCTTAAGATTTCCTAATTTATCTTAGTTTAATGAATATGATTATCCCTTAACTTTTCGTTAAATATTATATTTTCGTTAATTTACTCATTGATTTCAATAGAGTAAAGGTCTTAAGTTCGAACCCCATCCAATCAATTTGGCATAATTAGTACTATATTACTCTTATTAAATAAATAATATTTAGTAGCTACAAAAAATAATACATATGCAATTCTTTTTTTTTTTTTTTTAGTAAACATAGAAGGGGAGACCAAGAAAAACGAAGATTTTAGGAGATACAAACTTGGCGCCATGATGGGTACCGTCAGATCGTCTAACAAAACTTAAGAGTATCATTCGGAGGATTCTCCAGGACATGTAAGCGCGGGGAAAGGGCTAGCCATAGTAGCAAGGGCATCAGCCAAGCGGTTCTGTTCCTTGGCACAGAGATAGCCCGCCATTGGTCGCAGAACTTGAGCTCTTGTCTACAGCAGCAACAAGGTTGCAGATTACCTTGTGGGAATGGAGGAGTCTGTCAACATGCAATTTCACTGGAATCACTTCGAGTATCAGTTGTTTGAGGCCTATGTGATTAGCTACCTGGTGCCCCTAAGCAGTCCCCACGCTTCTGCTTCGAGAGGAGAGCAATTCCGATGTTCTGTACGAAACCAGACAGCCCGGCCATTGCTATCTCTGATTGGCTCCACAACTTGCCTTGTATGAGTGTTGATTTACTGCACCATTGTGTTTACTTTCCCAACCATCCTGGGGTTTGGACCATGTGAAGGTTCTTCCAGATATTGCTGGCACCCGGGTAACTTCAACCGAGCTCTATCAAAAGATCTTGCTGTTAAATTCATTTGGGTCTTGATCAAGAACTTTGGCATGGAGAGGAATAATTTTGGTGTTGAAAATGGCCTCATTACACCACTTCAAATCCACCATAAGGTAATAGCAAAGACGCCTTATAATCTATGGATAACGGTGCTAATTTTTATTCTCGAGGCCATGGTCAAGCCAGTCAGTGAATGTCAAACTCCGAAGCTGGTAACGAGCCCTAGGGAGTTTAAACCAAATCTGCATCAGTTACTGGACATTTTTCTCAGCACATGTTCTGTATCTTCTACGTTGCTTGCATATCACAACCTTATTACTGCTAGATAGCCCCATCTAAACCTCAACGATTTGTCATGAGTTTGTTGTGTCTAGCGAGCAGACAAGAAGCGAACTCGGTTCGATACTTTCACTCCATATACTGTTCCACTTGGTGCGTCCACAAAATTATAAGAACAAGATGCGAAGTCATAGGCCGAACTCACCGAGAAGTGCCGGAGGGTTCATTCCTCATCAACGAATCATCTCTCTTCGAATTGCTACCACATAACAGCAGCTAGCTTTTAAGAAAGTGTTGGGCAGAATCTGATAAGTTCCTCCATTTCCAGCCAAACGCTCATCCCAGTAGCTTGCACAGTCTTGTACAGCTCAGGCAGGGGAGAGGGTTGGAAATTACTTCTTTTAGGGGAAAATCCGCCAGCCAAGTGTCTAACCAAAAGAGAGTCTGTTTCCCATTCCTAACAGTCTCTTAATGCCTTTATGGAGGATGTACCTTGATCTGAGGATACCTTTCCAGAGTGGTGACATATTTTCTCTTAGGCTGCCAAGTGTCAAATCATCAGAAGAGATAGAATATTTGGCCTTGAGTAAGCGAATCCATATGCAATTTTTTCATTTTTGTAGGATTCTCCAGCCGAGTTTGGCCATAAAAGCATGATTCATTAGCTCAAGTTTCTTCAGTCCAGAACCTCCATTATTTTTTTTAAAGTCACAGTATCCCAGTTCACAAGGTGGACCTTTTTCGACTCAGCAGAGCTACCCCATAAAAACTCATTATGGCGATTCAAAGTTTTCAAGACTCCTGCTGGTAGGAAATGGTTTGCATCGAGTAGTAAGGAATAGCCGAGAGTTACGGACTGAGCCAGAGCATGCCTACCCGCAAGCGGAGCGTTTTTGCTTTCCACCCTGCTAGTTTGGATTGAACTCTCTCAATAATCCCCGCAAGAGTCTTTCTTTAGCCTCCATGTATAGAGGGAACAAAGGTATCTACCCATGTCTTCCACTCTTGGTATGCCAAGGTTGCATGAAATTGATGCTTGAAGGTCTTGGGGAATATTCCTAGAGAAGAATACTTGAGGTTTTCTGATGATTGATTTTCTGGCCCGAGCTATTGCAGAAGGATTCCAGACATCTTTTCATCACAGTGGCCGTTTCCAATGATGCTTCTCCAAATAAATCAAATCGTCTGCAAAGAAGAGATGAGTAATGTTAGGGGAGTGGACCGATATCTTAAAGCCTTTCCATTCTCCAAGATTGACAGCATGATTAATCATTATGGTTGATGTCTCTCAATGCAAAGTACAAAGAGTAGGGGCGAGATGGGTCTCCCTGTCTAATTCCTCGGCTCGGGTGAAACCAGTCCGAGAGCTCTCCATTCCAATTGATTGCCATCCGGGGTCGTTACGCAGGCTAAAATGTTGCGAATCCACTGCTGGTTGAAGCCGATGGTCTGCAAAGTGTCTCAATAAAGCTCTATGATAACCTGTCATAAGTTTTTCTAAATCAACCTTGAGAATCATCCATCCTGTAGCACCTTTCTTATGATGCATGGATTTAAGAACTTCCTGAAAAACAAGGATCTTATCTACTATTTGACGATCGGGAATAAAACTAGACTGATGAGGGCCAACAAGAATTTTAAGAGATTTCTTTAGACGATTGGTCATGGTCTTCGTCACAGTTTGTGACACATTACATAAACCTATAGGTTCGGACTGTTTGCCGAATCGGGATGCCTTTTTGGGAGTAATAGGAGTGTATATCATCGTTTGCATCCTTCCAGTGAAAATGCACTGGAAAAAGCTAAGGCAAATCAGTCAGTGGAGAGTTCCTATTATTTCCCAAGAATTTTTGGTAAAGCTTGCGTTGAATCCATCCGGGCCGGGGGCTTTGGAGGGTGTCATGTGTCAATATGGTTGCTTGATTCTTCCTTAGTGAATGACTTTTAACTTCAAACCAAACTTCAGGGGCCAGAGATGGAAAACCATTCATTGGGGATGCTGCGGGGATAAGGAATTGTCAGCTGAAAATAATTGAATGAAAAATTCTTCACATGGGACCAATACTGGGAGGATCTGTTAACAAGGAACCATCGGCATCCTTGAGTACATAAGTTCTGTTAGAACTTTTCTTAATAGCAGTCGCCAAGTGGTAAAAGTGAGAATTGCAATCGCCCGAAGCAATCAATCCTCTCTAGATCGTTGGAACAAAAGAGCTCCTCTTGATAAAGTATTCCTCCAAATCCTGCGTAACTTCTTCTCCAGTTTTAGAGGTCCGATCTAGTTTGGAATGCAAGACTTCTTTGAACACCGCTCAGTCTGGCCAAAATCTTCTTTTTCCGATAGAGATATTGCCAAAAACGTTTTTATTCCACAGGTTAGGCTTCAACAACATTCTTTAAGTTTGAAGCCAAGTGTGTCTCCATATCCCAAGATTGTCTTACTACATCCTGGAAATTAGGGTGGGTCCCCAAGCCATATAAATCTAAAAGGCTTCTGCTTCCTTACTGAAGTAGATGGACACATATTTATGAGGGGGTGAATGATCAGATTCTACCATAGGGAGGTGTTCAACCAAAGCTGATGGGAATTTTAACTTCCAAGTGGTGTTGGCAGAGCTCTATCCAGCTCGCACCTTTGAATGTCAAGGGACTAGATCCCTCATCCAAGTGAACCTTGAACCTGCAAAACCGAGATCAACAAGACCTTCCCGGAATATCCAGTCATTAAAATCAGAACTTTAGATGTAGAGAAGTTCTCCTGGTTGCTGATTCCTCCTGGCAAGTTACTGAGTTAAACACCAGCAATGAGCAAGGAAGAAGATAATTCATATCTTGCCCATAGAGATCTGCAATAAGCTCCTTCTCAATTGCTGATTCGGGCTCCCATATACCACGGTGAACAGCCATGGTTCAGACAGATTCTCAAATACCTGCATAGAAATAAATTGAGGGTGAGTGGTGATGATCTCAACCTTAATGATATCCTTCCAAAACACCCAGATACCCCCGGAGAAACCATAGGCCTCAACTCTTATCCAATCTTAAAACCTATACTATTATACTATTAGCATGGTGCCCCGATACTTTGGGCTCCAGTAGACAAATAATAGATGGGTTATGTACCTGAATGAATTGCTTGAGGGCGTGGCGAAATGGCTTTGACGCCGCCCCTTGACAATTCCATACCATAATAAACTAAAACGAAGGAGAGGGGAACAGAGCTTAAGAGCGCGGGCTGCCGCCCAATCGGCCCAACAGGCTAGAGGAATCCATAACCAAATCATTGGCACAACAGGTAAAGGTGATAAAGAAGGAGCTTCCTTGTCAGGAGGCTCCGTGTGAAAGAAAGGTACTTCCTTGTCGGGAGAATATTTTTGAAGCGTTACCAATACATCCATAACAGATGCCTCGGTTGGTCGCTGGAATGTTGTACCACCATTGTTGAGATGTTGAGTCCATTGTCGGACCTCGAACCACTGTATGCTCGGGTTGTGCTGCAGCGCGGTTGGGACCCCATCCTCTTCCTCGACCTCTGAAAGAACCCCGACCAGCAACCTGGGGTGTCTCGCTCTCGTCGAGCTGATGTCCACCAGGAACTCCAGCATCCCTCCTCTGACACGGGGTTTGGGCATTTCTATAATTCGTCCTAATTCTGGGAAGGGGCGCGGTTGGTTGCTGCAACTCTGCAATTCCTTCATGTGTCTCTTGAGCCATTCCTGTCCATCCTCATTCATCCATCTAAGGGAAATCGGGAATGGGTGTCAACTGCCCCAGGAGATGATGCTTTGTTCTACGGAGATGGCAGCCAACTACTACTAGGATTGCTGGAAGCATTTTTATTGCCACCTCTGTTAAAGACTCTTCTTTCTTTGCGTGTTACCAACATCCACAAGCCGTATTTCTCCTTAGGCTTCTGAGCAATCTCCGTCTGCATAGCTTCCGTCGGAATGACATCCTCCCCAGTAGATACACCAGCACTGATCTCCTCCTTGCACATTGGTCCATTCGATGGCATATAGACACACTTGAAGCAAACCGAATGGAATCCCTCATACTCAATTGGGCATTCTCCTCATTCAGGACAAATTTCCGTTAATGCTTTAGAATATCAACCTCATGCAGATTCTGGCAAATTTGCCTTTGGATATAAGACTTGTTGTAGTGTCAATCTTTACAGGCCGGCCCTCAAATTTCGCAACATCGTAATCTTTGCGACTCAACCTGGCTATGAAGTAATCTTGATCCAGCGCAATGAAAAGTGTGATTCCGATTCCACATCATTTGTAACTTCTGGAGTAGAAAGGTAACTCACGTCCTGCCCAGCACCTTGAGAATGAGCGAACGGCGCCAGGGCCGTCTCAATCTCTCCTTTTCTTCCTTAGTAACCAGAATAACTGGATAGCCGAAATTAGAACTATCAGCAACTAATTCGTCGTCATCAGAGACTACGACTTCCTCCGGGGGAAAGTTCTCAGGCTTTCTTTACCAAGCTTGGTTAGGCGTTGCCACAGGGGTTGTCCACTGGTTAGAGTCCGGTGTTGAAGCTCCAGCTGCATAGCGAATCGCGTTGTTCTTCTGGGCGCAGGCCTATCTGAGAGATGTCCATCTGGTCTCGGTCCCTTTTCGTCTTCTTTGTGCTACGCTGAAGTAGATCTTGTTCCTCCGGCGACGGTGGGTCGCCGTAGGTGATTGAATCTTGGAGAACGAAGCGTCGGTCATAACGACTCTACAATATGCAATTCTTTAATTTAGATTATGTGTCTACAATGTCTTTTTAGGGGGTGTCAATGCGGGTCGACCGCCTCATTAGGCCCGCCCCACTGCGGGCTTTTTATTTGGCGGGTTTTTTGCGGGGCCAGGAAGCCCGCGGGCTTGAACTATACAACCCAAGCCGCCCCATGCGGCTGGCCCGCAGGCCATCACTTAAATTTTTTTTAAAAAAACATTAAATAGTATATAACATGTTAAAACGCTTGAAATATGACACTATTTATTGATAGTTATTTCGCATCCTCACGGTGTATGATACACTTCAATACACCGGAAACTTCCATAAATCCATAAACCATCCAAATCTCCCGGATCGATACCGCCGGTTGAGAGGAACTGTAGAAGGGTGATCAAAGCTAGGGTTCAACAACACACTCTATTTCACTTCGGCTTCAAATTTTCCTCTACAGTTCCGTCTGTGTATAATACATATATATAAATATGTATGTTTGCTGGACTTGGAGGCGATTTAGTAATTCATAAATAATGTATGAATTGATGATTTAGTTTTAGTAATTGTTAATAGAGTTGGAGGCAACGGGAGAACTGAAGAAGCGTACTCTATGATTTATTGAATTAAGAATTGGCGAAGGGTTATTGAATTATTGTTTCTCCATTCTGCGTACTATTAATAGTCAATCCACACACTGCTAAGAATTAAGACATAATATCTTTTTTTTTTAAATATTATATATTTATATTTATTTATTATTTTTTTTAATATGGCCTGGCCTGCAAACCCGCGGCGTTTGGCCCTCCGCGGGCCATGCCCGTTAGGGCCCGCATTTTCGCGAGCCTAATTTCTTGCGGCCCGTAACCCGCCCATCACGGGGCGGGTGCGGGCTAACCCGCGGGCTTCGGCCACTTTGACACCCTAATTCTTTATTCAAAATTTTTTTTATTCATTATCAATAAACTAAAAAGAGAAATAATTCCATTAGTTATATGTCTTTATTTTTCTCAATATAAAAATTCTTTACATCCAAAATTCATAAATTGATTATATTCGCTACATTGTCCCTACAATGTCTTTATTAAAAAAAAAAATTATTCATTATCAATGAATTAATAAGAAAAATAATTTTATTAGTTATATTGTTCTTATTTTCTCCAATGTAAAAATTATTTACATTCAAATTGACCAATTGATTATATCACTCACTTGTCTATTATCTTTTTTGTGCAATATTTTTTAGTAAAATAATATCAATTATAATACAAAATAATGCTATATATTTATTTACGAAGTATTTTTATTAATACCATGAAAAAATTAAAAATATAATTAATAAAGTCATCAATCATATTAACTACTTGAGTTATTTGTTGACCAAAGAGAGTATTCAAATCACACAACAAATTGAAGTGAGAATATCTCGCAATGTCCTTGTTTGGAATCAGCAGTTAGCGGTTAGCGTTAGCAGATTATATTAGCGGATTTGACCAGCAAATTATATTACTGGTTTGTAAAAAGATATTTGAAAAAATTAGCTGTTTAGATGAACATGTAAATGACTAAGGGATAATACTATTTAATAATCAATATAATAATAATTAATAATAATTAACATAATATAATAATATAAAATAAAATGAAAAGAGAGGCTACCTTAAGAAAGGAGACGGCAGGAAATGGACGAATTGATCGGAGGGCAAGAACACGTGGGCAGTCGGTAAAAGGAAGACAAGTTTGAGGTTTAGGAGGGAGGAACAACGGAAAATGGTCAGGCTCAGAGAGTGCGGAAGAGAGAATGAGAAGGGAAATGTGGAAGTATTTATAGGTTAGACCGACGAGATCTGCGACATCGTGTCTCGATCGGCACGGTGGGGGGGCGACTTAACGTCTGACATGATGCTATGGAAAGGTGCTCTGAAACCCTAACCAGCGAGACTTGAGGGGTTTCATAATATATTATCACGACGTACACTTTGAAGAACCAATCGGGAGAAAGCGGCATCAGTCGGAACAACAATGGGATACTGACGACATGCCTTGACTCATACATAAGTGACTGAGAACAAGGCGTTCGGGGAAGTTTTGATCATCCTTGACTCTTTCTTCTAATGGTTTCAGGTACGTTCAAGCTAAAGATAAAAAGTGAGGGACTGGTGATAGATAACCCAATCGTGTGGGGCAAGTGGCGAGTGTCGGCAAGGTAGTCGAATTTGGGGATTGGTTCGATACTTACAAGCCGGGACGGAAATCTGGCTCCCGGTTCGCCATAAGAGGTCGTGGAGATAGAGTAGCATCCTCCCGTAGTGTCTCCCCCAGATCAGCCTCAGAGAGCCGCCTAACCACACTAACCAGGCGGAAATCTGGCAGCTCGGTAGAGCTACCAGGCTTGCATTAGTCGGATGTGGTTATCGGTTGGGTTCACACTCATGAGACGCGGTTAGCGACCGCCTCCGTAGTATACGTGTCCCCGGCCGACTCGCTACGGCTTCCGATGGGCGACAGGCTCCGCGGCGAGTGTGTCCTCGACCGGTGTACTCCCTCAGAACTTAACGGCGACGAAGCTTTTGCGATCGGCGGTGTCCTCGCGAGTACCGCGGATCCTCAAGCATCTCTGGGCAGTCAGGGCAAAAAAATTTCCCCGACTGGGTAGAGCAGAGGCGTTCCAGGAGATTACCGAAGATCTCTTCTCTATTTATTACAATAGCTTCTTTATCAGCATTAGATAGTATAGTATTTGGAAGACCGGTTCCTAAATCTTGGACTCTAGTCGCCTATTTTCTTGTAGATATTAGCTCTACATCACCTTAATTTCCTTACACGATTGTTGTGTTCTTGTATACTAAGTCCCCTGGGATCACTGTGTATGAGTCGATCGATTCTTGAGGCACTCAAG
>VALG01016882.1:0-10165 GCA_009835305.1 Ipomoea purpurea
GTCTAAAGCTCCATGTGAAAAAATGAACTGCCAACAAATCACGGCCATGTCCACACGCATAATTGCATCGTAGACGAAACAGCAGAAACCTGGTCGGGTGCTAATCAACATACTTAGCTGACCACTAAAGTCTTAACTCAGCAAGCAAGCACGTCAACCACATATTCATGTTGGACATACATTGAAAAGGGACTATTTATGAAGATTTATGCTCTAATAGCGGCGTGGTGACTAGAGGGGCTGTTCAGAATGCAGAAAGTAACTTCCCGTGAGTCCCGGCTGCGGATTTCACACATCAGGTATATATACAAATGCACCACATCATGTTCAGAAATTGCAGCCTACAAATGCACAAGTCATCGGCCACACAAAACCAGTCAACAGCACCCAAAAAATTCGCCACCCCACACCCTCACCACACAAACTAATGGTATTCCGAACACTTTGTGGTGCATTTAATGGCGTAACCTAATGGTGAGTGATCGCACGACCGTAGGGGAAGGGCATCCGTTGGCACGGAAACTTGACCCTATGGCTATATATTAAACAAGCCCCTTAAAATATGTTGAAAGAATCATTCTGATAGAACTTGTTTATTAACTGGCAAAACTAAAAAGCTATTCTTGATAAATTGAGTCTCACGTTTAAGAAGCAATTAGACCTCCTACACTTACAATTAATTGGCACCACTGGCCGACCACAAATGTCCGGCAACCCAGGCTCTTTCTTTGTCCATCTGAGGCAATTGCTTTCAGGTTCAGATAAAAGGGTTGGCAGATGAACTAATCAAAGCTACAGCTGAACAGAGGGCAAGTCAGGCACACACGTCTTGAAGTTTTTATTTGAAGCTCCTGTTCACGGTCAAAATAAAATAAAAAATAAAGTCAAATTGAATCAGTACTCTACACTCAAAATAAGAGAATCATTATAAGTTGGTCTAATAAAACATAAATGAACAATTCTGATAGTATTTTTGTCAATGTTATGAATTACACTTTCCAAACTATGAACGAGCATAAGTGCACTATGCCATTTTCCCATGAATTGCTGGAAGTAAACCTATCATTTGGATGAATGAAGTTGACCAACATTACAACACGATATAGCAGTCATATAATCAGATCAGTATTATATCATTAGACAGAAAATGCAAGCAAGAGGTATTAATCCAGTATTTTAGAAAGAGGTGTAAATTGGGCTTTGCATTGGTTCAAAGAAGCTCTAATAAAATAAAGGATCGGCCCTGTTTTGGTAACATAGTTAGCTTATCAGCCAATTTTTGCTTATTTGACCACTATTAGCTATTTGACTTGGTTAAGACAATCAATATGAGTGTTTGATTAAGTGGCTTTTTGTAACAACTTATTGCTCCAAAATGCTAAAATTAAAAAAGCTGCTCAAAGTAGCTTTTTCGATAAGCTTTTTGAAAAGTCATTTTGCATGTAATCAGCTATTTAGCTAATTTACCAAACACTTTTCTACAATCAACTAATGCTATCAACTAGTCAAAACCCACTAACCCAATTAGCTAACAGCTATTTACCAAACACCCCGATACTTGGTTTACATATTTTTGTGTACTAAACAAGGACCTCTCAGGGACTAGCACTATAACTAGACTAATGCTATGATAAGATGTGAGCTTATGATGTTAAGCTTGATTCATTAGTGAGGAGACATAAAGGCCCTGTTTGGTAAAAAATTGGCCTATAGGCCAATTTTGGCTTATTTGACCACTATTAATTGTTTGATTTAGTTAAAATATCAATATAAATGTTTGGTTAATTAGCTTTTTGCAACTCCAAAAGGCTAAAATTCAAAAAGCTACTCCAAGCAACTTTTTCAATTAGCTTTTTGAGAAAAGAAATTATACCAAACAACTAACAGCTAATTTACCAAACAATTTTCTGCAATCAGTTAATGTTATCAACTATTTATACCTCTAATTAACACAATCGGCTAACAGTTAACAGCTATCAGCTAACAGCCATTTTACCAAAACAGGGCCAAAATTAGAAAATGCATACTATACCTTACCACTAAAATATTGCTATCACATTCAAGTTTTGCTCTCATAAGGCACTACAGCTGATTGCAACCAGTGTGAGAGTCTGTCCAAACGATAAATCCTAAATCATACTCTAGCTATACATTCAAATTTTTCTAAATGTGCCAAACTTCAATATAGGCTAATTAACACCTTTCTTACATAATTGAATGGTTTCATATCTAATCTCCCAGGAAGCCCCTGTGATTTAGAACCAAAGCAATACTAGGTAATATGAGCACACAAAAACCTATTTCAGTCTTGAAGAATGCAAGAAAAATCTAAACTCTTAGCAGCTCGCATTGAAGTTACTGAAAACTAGAATTTGAGAGTATTGAATATGAGTAACTGGATAGATTCCTAAGAAAAAAGACAAGCCTTTTTGTTGATGGGTTGCTCTGAGTGGTCTGAAAAATCCGAAGAACTACCCTCCTTATCCAAGCTGCATTTCACTGATTTCTGATTAGCTGCCAACCAAAATATAACAAAAATTTGTCAACACCGAATTTAGCAATCATAATACGAAAAAAAATTAATTTTTTTTTATCAGTTTTAAAAAAATTCAACTATCTAATCTTCATTAAACAAGTGGCACAGGACAGTAAAAGAAAATGAAGCGAAGAAAAGTAGAAATGCTTACAGTTCTTTGAAGATGAAGGAGTGGAGTGTGAGTAGAAGCGGCGGAGAGCGGAGGGGGTAGGGAACGAAAGTTGAGACGCCATTCTCCAACTCACTCTCTCACGTCTCAGCCTTGATTCTTCTTGATTGCCTATGACGGTTAACCACAACCGCAGATGATAATCCACCGCCCACTATGGCGTATTTTACCAAATGGATTTTTTTTTTCTTTTTTTACAAAATTAATAATAATAAGGGTTGAATGGTCAAATAAATTTTTGGAATAAAGTCCAAATTAGCCACGTAACTTGAAAGTATAATTAAGTCATTGAACGAAAAAATGTGCAATTAGGTCACCGAACACTTCAAATGTATGTAATTTTACCAAATAGCACGTTACCATCTATTTCATCAGGTTTCTTACTTACAAGAATGGTGAGTTAATTACGGTAGATTTTTTCTCCCTAGTATCTAGGGTTTTCCATCTCTCTCCCTGATTTCTAGGGTTTCATCTTTTTCCACCGATATTCCGGCAGCAATTCACACGTTTTTCTCCGGTTTGCGATCGTTTACGTAAGGAGTGTTTCTGCGTGTCGCTCTCTGGTCTGTTTACGGACAGTGTACGATGGATGTTCAAGGCATAGCGCATGGTTGTGCGGAGATCACCCTCGATGATGAGGAAACCGATGTCCGTTTTGAGGAGGAGGCGGGTGCGATCGAAGCCGAGGGCTATGCGAAGCAGTATTGGCAGCTGGTAGTCCGCTTTCTGACCGATCGTAATGTTAAGTTTGACGTGATGAGGCAGGTTATGGCGTCTGTGTGGAGGCCACTGATGGGTTTACAAGTAACCGAGGTGCAACCGAATCTAAATCTCTTTACTTTCTATCATGATACAGACATGGCGTATGTGTTGGAGAATGGCCCTTGGGCGTTTGAGAATGCCACTCTGGTATGTCAGCCGTTGCGTCCTGGCGAGCATCCCACTCAGGTAATTTTGAACACGATAGATTATTGGATACAGGTACACGACTTGCCAGTCGGATACCGAACAGATAAGGTTTTGGAGAAGGTGGGCGATTTCTTAGGGCTTTTTGTCCGTTTGGATGAAAGGAATTTTGTGAGGCCGTGGACTAAATTCTACAGGGTCAAAGTCACGGTTGAAGTAACGGTACCATTGAAAAGGCGTATGAAGATGATTTTGCGGGATAATACGTAGACATGGGTGAATTTTCGGTACGAACGTTTGCATATGTTCTGTTATTTTTGTGGAAAATTAGGGCATACGGATAAATTCTGTCTAGATGCTCGTGTGTCTGGTCTGAAACCTGAACTATATCCGTTTAGTGCGAGTTTGAAGGCGGGTGGCAACTCACCGGCAGAGGCGGTAGGGGAAAATTGGTTACAAAAAGGGGAGCAAAGGCAGCGTGAGTTAGGGCTTAGCGGTGGGGAAGGGGATACTTCTCGGGTTTCATGTATGCATGCAAACTGTACGGGGGGCGAGGGGTCTGTTACGCCGGATGAGGGGCGCCGTGGTGTTCCAGGAGTGGGAGGTGTTTCAGCCAGTTGGGGCAGACCGGTCTCAGTGGCTTATAGGGGTAGTTTTCGGGGGGAGGGGAAAGAGGGAGTACGGGTGGATCCGAAAAGAAGAAGGGGTGAGGAGAGGGTGATGTGGTTGATTATTATTCTACTGTTTTGGCGGGACCTGTTGATCAGGCCCGCCCTTCCCAATGAGTATTCTGAGTTGGAACTGTCGTGGCTTGGGTAATCCACGGACAGTTCGACAGATTGTGGACTTGGTGTCCAAAAGGAAGCTGGATTTTGTGTTCTTGATGGAGACGATGGTGGATAGGAATCATGTCGAGAGGCTCCGTGTGAGGATTGGTTTTGAGGGTGGTTTTGGTGTGGATAGTCAGAGACAGAAAGGTGGTATGGGTTCTTATGGGCAAAGAATAATAGTGTTCGTTTGCTCAAGTATTCACTAAATCATGTTGATCTAGTGGTGTCCTTACCAAACCGTCATCATTGGAGGCTCACTTGTTATTATGGTTTTGCTCAGAGTACGAGGAGGAGGGAGTCGTGGGATTTTCTACGATCACTTAAGGATGTATCTGACCTTCCTTGGGTGGTTATAGGGGATTTCAACGATCTTCTTTATCAATCCGAGAATAGGGTAGACGGCCACATCCAGCTGGTTTGTTGGAAGGTTTTGGGGAAGCTCTTGTTGATTGCGGTTTGACGACTATTCCCATGATCGGGTATCCTTTCACCTGGGAAAGGGGTAAGGGGACACCGAATTGGGTAGAGGAGCGGTTGGATAGGGCGGTGGGGGATGCAGCTTGGTTGGAAATTCATAATAGAGCCAGGCTATATAATATTCAGACACTGATGTCGGATCATACGGCCCTTTTTCTGGATATTTATGGCTCAGCTACAACACGGAGGCCGCGTAGTTTTCGCTTTGAAAATGCATGGCTGGAGGATGGGTTGTAGGGGGGTGGTGGAGAATCAGTGTTCGACTACACAGGGTATGGGGTTGCAGGAGACGTTGTGGACGTGTGGCCAGAGTTTGAAGAAATGGGGAGGGGACCATTTTCATAAATTTGGTTCCAGGATTGATGCTATAAGGCGAGATATGAATGCATTGAGAGGTCGGATGGACCCGGATTCTTTGGGGCGGTTTAGATAGTTGGATGGACAGTTGTGTTCTATTCTGTCACAGAAGGAGACTTTCTGGAAACAAAGGGCCAAACAGCACTGGCTACAAGGTGCTGATCGAAATACAAAGTTCTTCTACCAATATGCCCACACACCGGAAGAGGAAGAATTATGTTATGAAGCTTAAGGATGAGAATGGGATATGGAAGGAGGGGGATGGTCTTGTTTCGCTGGTCACGGATTATTATTCACAGATCTTCTAGTCCAGTGGTGGGGCCGGAGTGTTTCACGGGATACTCTCACACCACGTGTCACACGAGAGCAAAACGATGATCTGCTTCGTCCGTTTGAACTTGAGGAGGTGAAGCACGCCTTGTTTTCCATGGGAAAGATAAATCGCCAAGACCTGATGGCATGAATCTGGGCTTGTACCAGGCTTTTTGGGATCTCGTTGGTAAAGATGTTACTGAGATCTCAATCATCCTTCCCCTTAGAATTGAATGATGCGAATATTGTTTTAATACCTAAGAAGGCAGCCCCTGAGTTTGTTGCAAATCTCAGGCCTATTGCTTTGTGTAATGTGGTATATAAAGTAATGGCCAAGATGATTGCTAATCGTATGAAACCGCTACTTGATAATATTATATCCGAGTCGCAGAGCGCTTTTCTGCCAGGCAGGCTTATCTCGGACAATATTCTTATTGCGTCTGAGGTTGGCTATTACCTACGAAGGAAATAGTTAGGGCAGGTAGGGTGGGCAGCACTCAAATTAGATATAGCTAAGGCCTATGACCGGATGGAGTGGTCTTTGTGGAGCGTATGTTGTTGGGGCTGGGCTTTGATGAGAAATGGGTCAGACTAATTATGCTCTGTATACGGACAGTCAGGTACAGGGTGCTGGTGAGATGGGGCCGAGGTGAGGGACATAACATCCCGTCTAGGGTTTTACATGCTCTAGGGGTGTGCAGTACTCTGTCCGACCCTCTCGCGGGCTCCGTTATAGCCTATATTCTCTTAGTAGATCGTGCGCCAGAGGTTTGCTTCTCTTGTTTCTGTGGGGAGCGCTTGCCGTGCACGGACTCATGTGCGGCCAACCGGACGGTGACTAGGCATTCCTGTGGCGCCTGCCCGCGGCGGCTTCGATAGAGCGAGCCCATGACAGAGTCGTCTTCGCAAATTGCTCGGCCGCCGTGTTGCGTCATGAGTTTGGGATGGAATTGCAGTCTGCTGTTTCTCTGTTGTGCGCGAGATCAGCATGCCCAGTTGTGGAAACTTCCTGCTCGAGCAGTTGGACGGATGTCGCACACTGTCCATGTGCACTTTTAGCCTCGTGTTTCATTAATCAGAAAAAGACGACTACATTAGCCGGCGCCAATGGCCTCTTGTGGTCTCGCAACGATCGGTTTCCTTGTTGATTTTGTGTTAACTCCAAATATTTCCTTCCTGTACTAGAAGTGAATGGCACATAAAGTGTACGGCTTAACGTATTTCCCATTGTTGGGGTCACGTAACGGCGCGCCGCCCCATTGCAGTGGGGTCTGTGGAGTTGAGCCTATATCGCCTATGCGCGCGATCTGCAGTTGAGGATTGCTAAGCGGGAGGGGATGTATATATAACCCGCGTATCTGCGTTTATTGGTAGAACGTATTCACGGAGTTTGTTTATCCGCGAATTCGTATGTCGCGAATGAGGTCCAGCGGTGAGCCATTGGTATAGCAGAGGTTGGCGACGATGGCTCCGTAGGATAGTTACCGATGCATCGGAGTCGGATGTCGCGCTGTCTATCCCTATGGTCCAGCCTTGAGGGCAAGGGGCGCGCTGAGCTAGCCAAAGATGTCTTGCCTTGAATCATCGATGCGTCGTTTGCCTGGTCAACGTGCTCCCAACACTTGTCGTCACCAATAATGAGTCGAGCTATGCCATACGATCCTGTTGCCTATCTGCTTTATGTGCTCCAACTTGAGAAGATGTGCAGCAATGTAGACAATCAAGATACTCCCGGTTTGTGTGCTGCCTAGGAGCGCGCGAGAGACGGGGTAAAAGCATTGTTGTGGATGTAGGGCGGGCCAGTGCGGTCTTCTAAGTGGGACGGCAGGCTTAGACGTCGTTCGTAGGTACGAATGCTACAAAAGAATGAGTTTGAGGGCGCTCGGTTTTATAGAAGTACACAAGATATTGTCCGATTTTTGTCTTTTCAACTTGGCTCATTCAGTAGGAGAAGAAAGAACAAGGGGGTGGGAGAATGGTTGATTGATAGGAGTCATTTAAGGTAGGAAGGATCTTAAAGAAGGTATTTCCATAATAATACATTTTTTTGGGACAAATATTGGTGGATCCAGTTTATTGTTGGGAGTATATGGCCAGCCAGGAATATTTGTTTAGTAGTGGTTGAAGGCAAGAATTGGATGGATTGATAAGTTTGGGAAAACACTGGTTGCATGACAAAGGGAAGTTTTGTACATTGATTGGTTTGAGAACATTTATGATTGATTGGTGCCAGATTTGATTATTAATGAGAAGAATTGAATCAGGAATTAATATCAAAATATTTTATTAAGAGATGTAGTTTTTGATTTTACAGGCCCGGTGTGTGTTGTTTAAAGATGATTTGGTTCTGGATGGTGTATTAGGGGAGTATATACGGTTTAGAAAAGTATATACGGCGCCCTTGGGGAAATTTATGCCCATGTGATGCAGTATGGAATAACATTTGGAATTACAGGTTCCCCAAATGGAGAATATTCCTATGGAGAGCTATCACAAATGTCTTGCCAAAATTACTAACCTGGTTAAAAGAATAGTGGAGTCTCAAATGCTTGCCCTGCTTGTGGTGTGCTTGAAGAGGATGTTTGCACATTTTATGCAATTGTATTTATGCTAGACGTGTGTGGAATATTTCACAACTCCAAATCCCTAATTTGGTGATCATGATTTTATGCAGTGGGTGGAGCTTTTTGGTTGGGGAACTCAGCAACTGCTGTTTTTCTAAAAGATCAGATTTGTGGAATACTCTACGAGATATGGAGGGCGCGGAACATGGCGGTTTGGGACCTCGCATTGCATCCCCGTTGCATCTTGTGTTTCGTTCCAACGCACCTGGGCCGCCTGACTTAAATGTTATTCACGGCGTGTTGATTGCTTTGTCACCCTTCATCGCCGCATGCAGCACGACATGCAGATCAGCCGCTTGCATCACTGCCTCATGATGCAGTAATATGCAGTACGGACGCCGGTTTTATGGTTCACAACACTCCCAACTTTCAGCTTCTATGTGCGTAGCCCAGAGGGCGTTTTTGTAGCAGCGGTAAATGCCCCTCTCTTTGCCCGTATGATCCCTCTTAGCGAGGCTATGGCGATACGTTGAGGCTTTTCATGCTACAGGATCACAATTATCAAAACATTGGTTATTTTGTCGGACTGTCTGGTTTCTCGTTGATAGCTTTCGGGATGTCAGTTCTTATCGTTCGTATTTGGCATTATTTTAGATCATGTTTACGTTTATTTAGTTCGTTTTTCTACTTGTTCATCAAAGTTTGTACGCAGAGCACCAACTTAGTTTGTCATGCTTAGCTAAACATGTTAGGAGCGGTTCATGCACGCTCAGTCTTGGAGGAAGTCACTCCTTCTTATTATTCCTTCTGATTTAAGGTTATTCAATTATGAAGTTTTTGGTTTTCAAAAAAAATAAATTGTGAGTTAACATTTTTAAAATAATTTTATATAATAAATTTTAAAAAATAAAATATAAAATAATATAATAAAATTAATTATTAAATTATCCATTTCACGTCACTATTTTTTTATTTTTATTTTCTAAAGTTATTGTAAAAATTATCCATTCACCCCTTTTTATTTTTTTTTTCTATTTTATTTTTATTTTAAAAGTTAATATTAAAATTATACATTTCATCGGGCTTTTTATTTTTTTTAAAATTAATTACTAAAAATTATCCATTTCACCAGTGCTTTATATTTTTTATTTTTTATTTTAAAAATTAATTATTAAAAATTTATCATTTCACCCCAGCATTTTTTATTATTTTATTTTATTTTTAAATTAATTATTAAAAATTATTTTAAAATGCTAACTCATCATCCACGTAAGCAGACAACCTGATGAAATGGATGATAACTTGCTATCAAATAAAATTACATATATTGGAGTGTTCAATTGTCTAATTGTATTTTTTCGCTCAGTGACCTAATTGCATTTTCAGGTTTAGTGGTCAATTTGAACCTTATTCCTACACTTTTTAATTTTGTAGGATACAACAATTAAACTCATGAACATTTAAACGTTGCAATTAATCATCATCATCAAACTCATTAAAATCGGTCAAATAGATCCAATTTATCGATAAATTTATATCGTTTATCACTTATTGATGTTAACTGCTGGCTAAATCCACCGTTGATGACCGAAGAGGCGACCAAATCTGGTCGCCATCTCTAGGAGAGAAGGCAACCAAGTCGCCATCTCAGGAGAAAAGGCGACAAATTTGGTTGCCTTATCCGGGAGAGAAGGCGACCAGATTTGGTTACCTCTCGGAGATGGCGACCAGATTTGGTCACCTCTCCAGAGATGGCAACCATTTTTTGTTGCCTCTCCGGAGATGGCAATCAATCCGATCATTGGCGGTAGACTTGGAAGGCGGTCAATGGTAATACAATGGTCAACTATGTAGATTTATCATTAACATGTTGGTTACCGATAATTGGATCTATTTGATTAATTTTTTATGAGTTTGATAAGTTAATTGTAACGTTTAAATATTTAGGTCTAAATTTATTTATCATGCAAGTTTAAGGGTTTTAATTGACAATTTTCCCTAAGAATGTTTAATG
>VALG01016883.1:0-10866 GCA_009835305.1 Ipomoea purpurea
TTGAACTAATGTTATGATGAAGTTATCAACTACTGAATAATAAAAACTTATCTTTTAAAAAAAATTAATGAATATTTGAGATTTATGAACTATAACAAAGTGGTTGAAAACTTAAAAAGTTTTTCAGTACGCGATCTTTTCGATTAATTTTAGGATCCAAAAAATCTTTTGTCGCATTTATTAAATAGCTTTTTAGCGGTAAGGTTAAGGTTTGTTACGTTCGTCACATGAATGTAGGATATAATGATGATAACAATTGACCATCCTCCATGCAAAGGTCAATTACAAAATAATTGAAAAGATCACGAGTGTTTGGGTGTATCGACAAAACAATTGAAATCGTGGGGGCGCGGGTGATGTGAATAATTGACGACGCCACTGCTTTTTTACTCACAAAACAACACAGTACATATATGTTTATTTGTATACTTATTATAAATGTTATTGTCATAAATTAATATCCTGCATACTAAAAACCTTATTGTATAAATTGGAAGGAGTACATTAATTGATACTTTATAAAATATGATTGTATTACAAAAATAAAAATAAGAAAACAAATTCACCTTTCATTTTTTTTTAATAATAAATACCATTAAGGATACACTCATGGTGGGTATGGTTATTCAACAAAAACAATAATGTAATACTAATATAAGAAATAAAATGTTTATTACTTATATTGATTATAATCCAATTACACATTGCTATTAAAGGATTCAACTATTCAAGAGCCAATAAAATGGGATAGTTTATGCTATGCAATCCGTATGCACCATGCATGGTGCATACGGATTGCCAAAACGGACGTCGTTTTTATTCAAAAACATGTGGTTTCCCCATTTAAAAAAAATTCAGGTTCGATTCCTAGCAACAACATTATATTGTTCATTCATTCTGCAATTTTAGTTCATAGATTATGGAATTATAGTTCATTGATTATGGAATTATATTCATCGATTCTGGAATTGTAGTTCATCGATTCTAAAATTTTAGTTCATAGATTATGAAATTTTAGTTGTCATTCTGGAATTTTTTAGTTCATAGATTAGATTCTGGAATTATAGTTCATCGATTATGGAATTTTTAGTTCATATGTTGTTGTATGGGGAATCGAACATAATTTTTTAAAAAGAGCAAACGCACGTTTTATAAACGACGTCATTTTTGCATCTGTATGCACCATGCGGATGCACAACATAATTTGCCCATAAAATGCTTATATCCAAGAATTGAAGAAATGAATATGAGAGTTGGGCCCAATTAGAAGAATACTCAATTAAGGCCCAATGAAATTCAATTCCCAATGCTTTTTATTGTGATTTTTGGAATTATACTACGTTGTTTCATGATGGAGTTATTTTAATTTACAGGATAAGTGCATGCGGACGCTCAAATCATGAAACAAACGTTAGATGGAGGGTCTAAACTTTTGTTCCGGGTCTGAAAGTTGAATCTCAGGAGGATTTCTTGGGGTTTCAGAATGGCAAACTTTTTCCCTCCTGTTCTTTATGTTCTTCATGTGCAGCAACAGCAGCGAAAGCACTCCCGCATGCTCACAACCCGCCGGGGGGGTTTCACGGCGACGGAAAGCATAGATAACAGCGCCGCCGTGGATGTGGCCCCAGTCAACGCGAACAGAACGCAGAAACTCCCCGCGCTTAGGCTCGCACTTTCGTCGTCGTCCGATTCTTTGACCGTCGACGTCCACGCATTTCTCCGACGCCGTCAGCCCGTTCTTCCAGCCCCATGAAATCACTGCTCTCGAACGCCTTCAACAGAGCTTCGTCTATGTAAGGCAGCAACTGAGACCCCCGCGGAAATGCCTGATAACAACACTATCAGCGACGAATCATATCTCTTTCAATTCTATATAATCAATGAAGTTAGTTTATACATATATGCTTACAAATCCATATCCTCCAATTTTGTAGGTAGGCCCAAGCGGTGGTGAAGCTCTTGCAATACTTGGCAAGGAAGAGCTTGGAAACTGGGGCTTCAAGGAACAGCGCCTCTATTTTCCCACTCCTAAGGGCGTCGGCGCAGCTCTCCATGTCCGGAAACCTCTGGATATTCTCAGATTTGAAACCCGACAGCGGTGTTAAGGTAAGAACACACGAAAGCTTTCTGGGAGCACCCCACTTTGGCGTTGCTGCTTTTTCAGCGTCTCAATATCTGCAACTTTTGGTTCCAGCTTCTGCACTGTGAGCATGCTGGCAAGACTTGCGGTGTAACTCTGTGTAAGTATTAACGCCACAAACAACCAAACCAGTGTCGCCATCTTTGATAAGTTGCTGCGAAGTTCCCCTGTCGATCAACATCACACCTTAAATTATACTCTCAATTTCTTCTATAGTTGGAATTTTGGCAGGTTAAGAAGTTTAGGCCAGGGAAGAATATGTCTTCTCCTGCATATAGACTGAATATTACACTACTTTTAATTTCTATCAATGTGAAAATTGCTAGGTGCCTGGGGACCGCCTAGACCGACGATTAATAAGCTGCATAGGGGGTGATTTTGCAACACTGATTCTACTTAGAGGCCGGTAGCTTAAACGTCTAACTCGGTCGAGTTGGCAATGAACTCAACCGAATGCGTTCGAATTAGCTGAATTAACTCGACCAAGTCGGCGGGCCTTGCAAAATTTCACACACGTGCATTGATTTTTGTGAGTTATCCGCTTTAGGTGTTAGGTGTTAACCATACTCGCCTGACTAACGCCGAGCGCCTATTGTAAACCATATTCTTATATAAATTAAAATCTGGACACATGATGAGTAGAGTTTTATTAATATTCATAGGAGTTTATATCATTTTTAGCATTATACTATATGATTTTAGTAAGTTGTTGTAAAATGACCTGTCATTATTTTGTCAATCTTTTAAAAAGAAAGATCATGAACGATAAGGAAAATATAATAGCTTTTGTCATATTTTGTCAATCTTTTAAAAAATAGTTCATGGATGATAAGAAAAATATTAAAGAACTTTTGTCAAGTGGGGGTGGCGGGGCTTTATTTCCACTATTGGCAAGCTTGATTATTTGTGGTGTTCGTTGGAGCATGACGGGAAAGTATGTATACTTAGAAAAGCTAGTCCAAGATTCAACATTAACCTAATTAAATATCACTTCATATTTTGGATGCAAGCTAAGTGGTATTAATTATTGTAGAGAAATAAAAAAAAAAAAATAGAAAAAGAGAAAATGGTTAAATAATAAGTCCCCAAAATTTATTTTAAAAGTCAATTGCGCCCTTAAAATTTTAAAAAGTTACAATTAAATTCACAAACATGTTATATTTGAACAATGAAACTCACTAACTTGTTGGTGACCTGTAATTGCAAGTCATTTAATTAGGATTTCAGCAAACTCCAGCAAGCTTTCGACAACCATCTCATCAAATTCTGGCAAAAAAAGGACAAATACTAGCGATCGTCAAGAGTTGCTAGTCGCGTTCTGCCGGAGAAGGGGACCAAGTTGATGATCGCCGGTCGCTGGTATTTGTCCTTTTTTGCCAAAATTTGGTTGGGTGATTGTTGGAGGTTCGCTGGAGTTGGCTGAAACTCTAAATGACCTGTAATTACTGGTCACCGTCTGATTAGTGGGTATCATTGCCCAAAAAAAATGACACATGATATATATATCCAGAAACAGATAAAAATAGCCACGTATTTATCTTTTGTTACCTTTTGATTTTAGTGAGAGTGGAAGTGTTGTTTGGATTAGTGGTTAGCAAACTGATAAAATAGTGTGATACAGATCGAACAAAAAGAGAAGACAAAAAAAAAAAAAAATTAATTAAGGTACCGTGGGGAGAAAAGAGTGTGGCGAAGGCCAACCAGAGCAAGTTCCCAATCTGATTCAACGCAGAGCCCTTTCAGCTCAGAACTGTAGTTTTTCTCAATCATCCAAACCACAAACCCATTGTAGAAATTAATGGCGAAAGTGAGAGCCCACATGGTGATGGTGAAGGGTTTCATGAACAGCCACGCCCTCTTTGATTGCGGTTGATTCGCCACCACCATCACCCAGCCCTGTTTCCGTATGCGAATGTGAGAAATTCCGCCAGTTCGTATCTCCCTGCCGTTATCGCTATATCTCCACCGCCGCATCAAATTTCTGAAATTCCCAGAATTTTCCTCAGCTTTTAATTGAATTCTGATGTTATAATATTAGATGTCTGCTGACTGACCTTGAGATGAACGTTTTCTACCAACTCTGTGTAGTTGTTGTTGAAAGGGATGAATCTGTACGGAACCTTGGGTTTCATCAACGACATGGTTAGCTCGAAAACCTTAACTGAGAATCCTGAGAATTTGCAGTTCTCTTTGGAAGGATCGCAGTCGTCTATGCTGACGAATGTGCGTGTCATGGAATTGTTGGGAACACCAATCCTTAAATATGTCGGAAACTCCCATCCTCTTGGAGCCGACTTAGGCGATCCTGGCCAGAACACTTGTCCCAACGCATTTTCCATGGACTTGTTGTACACTGCTCCGCCGCCGTCGATTGCGTCGGAAAAATCCGCGGTCCTGTCCTTCCGGTCCAAAACCCCAGTTCGTTGTAGCTCTTTCCGATGACGTTGATTATCTGAAACACATCCACCGGAGGCAAACTCCGATCCTGGAACTCAATTCTCCCGCCCAAACCGCTCCACTCCGTTTCTGCAATTTTTTGCAGGAGAGTTTTTGTATTTGGAGACATAAAATTCGTTGTCAAAGCAAGAGATAGTGTCATGGTGAGATCGTAAGCCCGAGCGGCGAAAAACGCTGGGTTCGTAGTTTCTCTCTTCAGTGTATTTGGATCTGAACTTTTCTTGAAATCTCCGGTAGAAATTCCGGTAATCCTCGCTTGTTTGGGGATAGTAAGCTTTGAATTCCGAGAACCTTGCATGGAGACTATGGCGGGTTGCGCTCAGGGAATGGGCGAGGCTGGCGGTTGGGTCGGTCGTGATCATACGTATCCCTTCTGCATCATCTTCATCTCCTTAGCCTTCGCAAACACAACCTCGGCAAGGGGCAACGAAGCATGGACCAGAAAACTCTGCATTGCTCATTCTTGAGCTTGTCGAGTTCGCCCGACAAGAACGAGGAATCCGCGATGGATGGGATGGCGACTAGGTTGCTGATTTGGGCTCCCACTCCCTCAGAGCTTCGTGGAGGTGAGGAGTGATTCCGGCCGAGAAGGAATCGGAATCCTCGTATATAACGTTGATCTTCCACCACCCCCACGACTGCACGATGTCGGCCACCGCCTTCATCTGGTTGGCCGTGGACGGCGCGGCTTGGATGAGGTTGGGCCATCGTTTCGTTGCCCACGGCGACTGGAATCCGCTAGGGACAGCACCGGAATGCCGTGTCGGCTTCCGACCTCGGCTTACCGTCGATGTTTCTTCCCACGATTGTGGTCCCAATATCGCCTCCACATGCTGCTTCTTGATTAGATACTGAGCTGCACACCACACAAAACATTGATTAGTCTTTGTTTTTGTCTCTTCCAAAATAGGATAGTAGTTTATTAAGAAATAAAGTTACGTTTTAGCTGCTTTAAGCTTATTTAAAGTAAAAAAATCAGTCAGTTAAGACTAGCAGTGCATGAGAGTGAAACTGTCTTGTGATCTTAACTGAACGTCATTGATTAGTCTTACTAACGCTAAAAACTACGCTATATAACGTATTTACCAGTATTGGCAGCGTGGACAGGTTCACCATGGGAGTTCTTCACGAGAAGACTAAGTTTGTGTTGCGTTTGATTAAAAAAGTCCTCCATAGCCATCTCCATAGCCACTTTTCACCTCCTTCCCCACCCGAGTTCTTCCATCAACAATGGCACCTATGCTGCCCGATGACCCCCGGATTAGTCTTGAATCCAACAGCACTAAAACCACAAGAACTAAGAGCAAATTGGGATAGGCAGAAACCATGGGGAGATAGAGAGGAATGAGAACTTAATTGCTAAGGGTTTTTGGCTTAGCATAAACTTTCATTTATGAACCGCACCCACAACTTTCTTATTATAATATAATTTTTGTTTATATATAGATACATGGATTATAGTGGATGATGATAGAAAGCTATAGATGATGTAACCTGGCAGCAAGCTATTGGCCCATGCACGTATGGTATAAGTTGAGAAAATAAAGAGAAATTTCCTATTAATTAAACTTCATATGCGACAACAAATTAAGGTTCAGAAGACTTGAAATCTTATCTAGAAAATGGACCAAGCTAAGTACTAAAAGTTGTTTTCTAATGCACCTAGCCACCTAGGATAAATCTCAAGTTCAAATAATATCAATTTCACCAGAATCTCTATATGTTTCAGAAGAGTAATTTATTTATTTATTTAATTTAATTAAACCCACCACTCAAAGATTAGTAATAAGTAAAATGATTAGGTAGTGTCAGGGGAGACTTGCTTAAACTTACTTACCATTGACTGGACATATCTAGGAGATGTGGATATATAGTCCTTTAAAATGAGAGGTTTGATGAGTATATTCCTGCTGATTAGTGATTAATCCAATTCTTTTCCTAGATAACATTATACAAGGTCCACTATTTATTTTAACTTTGATATTTAATCTTTGATTTTTCCGGCAGACTTCAAGTTGTATGCATTTGGTGGAAGTCCATACAAGAAATTCTATAAATTCTATCAAATCAATGGCTCAGCTACAAGAAGATACTAAGTAATTTCTTTGCTTATTACATTCTATTTATATATTAGTTTGTCCGTAAATTAATTAATCTCAAACAAAACTTATAAAAATAATAAATATCTTATTTCTTAACACCAGGAATAATAAAATTATGGATAATTGGTGTTATTTGGTAAGAATTTGTACCACTAATAAAAGAAAAGAAAATTAGGATTCACATTTCTCCACGCAGGCCACGGGCGAATATAGTTAAAGTTCTAGGTGCGGCGGGTCTGTTTCGCACTTCCGATTAAGAGGGACTCTCAGTCACGTGGTTATACAATTGATTCTGGTTCAAGCTTTCAAGGTTTTCAATTCTTAGGGGTACAAAGGTTCTTCTTTTTTTTGGGAATCAAAAGAATTGAAAACAAGAGTGACGATGACTACTTCAACCCATTGCCTACTCTTTCGCCTTCTATACGCTAATACTTCAACCACCCAACATTTGTAATCATCTTACTTAGGAACCTAATTAACGTAGTGTGTAGGAATGTAACCTTGTCTTCACCCAATTATAATTATTATTTTAAGGTAATAATCAATTACAGTCATACTAAGGGTGTGCTTGGGTGAGAATTGGAATTGGAATCGGAATGGAATCGAATGTGATTTGGTTGGTAATAATAATAGATTTTGGTGAACATATTTTTTGTGCTGCAGGTAATCAGCCTATCGATCATACCTAGTATAGTCTACATAGTTTCCAATGTGATTCGAACCCCACACAAACAGCTTTAAGTCATGCAACGAACCAACTACTGTTAAGCTCCTAGGTTAGTATATGAGTGACATTTTCCTGAATGAATCAAAGTGTGTCATATAAATATGGGGAATAGTGGTAAAAAATGACCATGTAAAAGATGAAAAAGTATAGATGTAGCTTACCGCCCTAGACTATGACGGGATGGAGTATCTCTCCTGTCAAAGGGTGCAGTTTTGCATAAATGCAACCACCAGAGGATAAATAAGATAAGTGGTGTGCATTGCCTCTTTACCTCAGTAGCTGGCCCGGAAAGCGGTAACCGGCTTCGGTGAAAACTCTTCCAACAATTCAATCACGCTCAAACTCTAACAACTCTGCAAGAATTATTTATTTTCTGTTTTTAGTTAAGGGGGAAAACCAACAGAAAGATTTCTTCGTGACTTACATAGAGTCGGTGCTGCTGTTGCTTCTGCGCCAGCCTTTTTCTCCTACTGGTCTAGAAGTCATGCCTCTCGCGTGAGTAGTTGTTTTGTAACGAGCGCGTGAGAAGACCGCGTGAAAGGATATTTACTCTTTAATTATTTCCAATAAACATATTAAGCATCTCTCATAAAAATTGTACCATAAATTACTCCATAGGTTAATTGATTTAATTTAGGCAATAGAAAGTGCTCATTTTATCACTTGACTTTCCATTTTTTATGGTCAACCAAAACAAATTTTAACTTAATTAGGCAACAATGAAAATGCGCCTTTTTACCCTTGACTTCCCATTTCTTTTATGGTCAACCGAAACAAATTTTAACTAACATTTGAAAGTTTGAAACTTTTAATACTTAAATTGGAGTGTGCGCCCGTGGATATAATCTACTTTTTCTACTTGAAATGAATTCATCTCGTCCCATTTTTATTTACAAAAATATCACCATCCTCTACTTAAAAATTTATCTGAATAAGTTTGATTTTATAATCATAGGAGTAAAAATACAAGTGATAAATTAATTTTAGATTGTCAAACCTGATCGGCTCAAATTAAAAAGGCAATTAACCAACTTCCCATGAGGATCGAATTTTGAAAACTTATAGATTTCAACAACTAATTGTCGGACCAATTAGTAGATTGTGCAAAAAATAAAAAAAATACCCATGATAATCGAAAACGTGAAAATGTAATCTTTTTTCATGTATGCTAAGTATTGGCCCATGGCTACATAGGTATACGATTCACTTCGATTCCCAAACCACCCCTATAAGAAAATGATAAATCGAAACTGGTTTTTTTTTTTAATGAATTTATTTTATAATTTTTAATATCCATATCCGTAACCATACTGTTGCTCAACAGAGCATATTATATGCTTAATTCTAGCAATACATGAGAGAAACAATGCACCTCACATCATGAGAAGGCAGCTAAGATATGCTAGGTTAGCACAGTCATTTTCCCTTATCTTTTAGTATCTATGTACAATTGTCCAATCAGCTAACTGTTAATAGTTCAGAGACATATGCATCTGTACAAAATAGAGAAAATCAATATCTTATAAGGTAACATTGGCACTTTTTAATTTGACCAAAGATTCCAGTTGTCTACTATGACTACCAATGAGCAACTTAAGTCGCATATAGTTCAATGTATTTGCAAATCAAAATATATATCCAAAGTTCATGTAATTTTTACTTATTCTATTTCTATTATCCTATTTATTATCAGATTATAGAGATTCAAATTCCCGACAGCCAGTTAGCTATAAGGTTATCGTAATATATGAGAGATATCAAAAATCTATAAAAGGATCAAACTTGTATGAATTCACACACAAATTCGATACTCTCCGTATGATCAGGAAGCCCTAATTTTTATATTTCGACGAAATGATGAAGATACGACAAGAACAAGCGAAGAATACATCACTCCTATAGGCTAAATAAGAAGAATTTACAGTCATCCATTCTCGGTATACTTAGCCAGTATCAAATATATGAGTTCAATACGCGCTAAGAAAGTTATATTGGGTTATAATCTAGACAAATAAATCCCGGTCCATGTTTGTGATCTTATGTTTTCAAGAAGTTAGTGCCTTAACATGGAATATCGATTTCATTCTTCATTACTACCTATTGCATTAGCCTACAAATATTCATCTATCTAGTAATCATAAGTATAGTCTTACAGTTATGACTCGTGAAACATCTGTCATTACCATAACGAACATATTCTTGAACCATTAACAAATAAATATGAGTATAAAAAACACTCCAAAACATATTTAACAAACAAACAAGATACCAATTTTTATTCGGGTTCTATTAACAGTCCCACTAATTTTGGTATTATATTATCCTGTAATTCTGTACCGTTTAAAACCAATTTTTCCTCAAATCTTTATTTCCGTTGAATGTTGTTAAAGAAATATAACTTCATTTCCAAATACGATCATCTGGTAATGGCGATTCTAGATTTTTAACAAATTTGGGATGAGATATTTCTATGCATAAAATTTACCAATGTATTTGTTTTATCTTCAAAAAATATTTACATATGTATTGTAATAAATTAAAAAATTTACAAAGAATTAAAACAACAACCCGGACTATCCATTAAGTCCTGTCCCTAATTCGCACCTGACAACATAAATATAAACTATGTAATAAAATTAATAATGTTAACTAAAACAAATCTTTAAAAATAAATTAATTACCAAAAATTAAATATTTCTAATCTATCATCCTGTAACGGTCAGATTGTGGTTTAAACTCTGGAGACTCACATTTCTTTCTTAATGGAGGATCCGTCATTTCCTGGATTTCCACATTCCCAATAATTTCTTCTTGGCCTGATGGCGAGACTCCATCTGCCGAAAACAACTTTCCCCTCCCCCCCACAACTATGTTGCCTTTAATTTCCGGCGCCTATTACAAAAACTGTGAGTGAAATGGTGATAATGCCCCCTGTGAGTCCAAAACAGATACAGAAAAAAGCTCCTGGGACCTAGCTCCGTCTCAGTCCTTCTTCTCCATCCAACACACTCCTCTATCACTAATCATCTCCCTTCTCCAGGTTCTCCAAGCTTCCCACTTTCCGTTCTATATTCAAGCCAATGCCTTGTTATACGTCCTCCAGACATTCTAGACCCCTGGAAAACCTGCTTTATTATTTTTTTTTGAAAACGATCAGTTTTAACTATAATTAATTTAAGTATATATGTACTTATATATTCCGTTGTATCTATAGTTATACTATTATAAATATAATACTTATCAAATCCGAATCCGCCAACCCTCGTACGTGGGGCTCTGCTTTCACGAGCTGTTGCAGTACTTGGCGAGGAACACGGTGGGGGTGGCGGTTTCTTGTCGTAATGGAGCTTCACAGAAAGGCGGCTGAGATTTCTTGCAGCCTCGAAGGCTTCGACAAACCCCTTCTTCTGCAACCGTAGGCCCTTCAGGATGTTCTTCAG